>AYJT01033129.1:0-11565 GCA_001278415.1 Ocimum tenuiflorum | reverse complement strand
TTCAAGTTAAATATTACATTTGATAGATTTTTTATCCATCGTAGGGGTTCAAATAACATAAATACCACTTCAATTCTAACATAGAATTTCTGAGCAAATATCCCTACTAAAGAAATTTTCGATTCGCCGTGGGGTTGGCCGACCTCTTAAGGCCAGGTGTAGAACTGCCCATGGGTACAAGTGTACCCTATTTCTCCACATAAGTCTGTCAATCGGGGGCAAGAATGAAAGAAGAGTAAAAACTTTGAAGCAAAGAAGCCATTGTCGTTATTGTTGACTTGCATGAGAGTTTGAAGAAGATGACGGTATATTTGAATCTCATTTTAAATATTGCAATATTTATTGATTTTTTTAGATTGTTTTGCAATGTAGGTCTGCCGCTGAGCATCATTTAATAAATAAACAACCATGAAAAATTAAAAAGTATGATATTTTAATCTTAAATTTTATTAATCTTGTGATTCACGCTGTGCGTTTCATGTAATGATACAATCCCTAATATAATGCATGCATTTAAAAAAAGAAATAGCTATCATATAGGAGTAATAATATTATTATAATCAGACAACCATTCTGTTTGTGCGACTTAAAATATTGGGTAAAGTACAAATGCAGCTAAATGCTTATGTCTCCAACTGGAGATTTAGCCCTATTAATTATCTGAAGAAATTTTTATCTTACACGGGAATTCAATTCTTTGCCACAACTAGAACTCTGTAGACTGTAGGTACAATAATGACTTGAATTTCTCAAACATAAATAAATAATGACTTGAATAAGTCCAATTTGAAATCTAAAAATTTTAAATGACTTGAAATAGTGAATTCAAAAATAGAACTTGAAAATTTTAGATGACTTGAACAAGTCGAATTTGAAAGAGCATCTTATCTATTAAATTTCACATTCAGCTATGATTTGAACATTAAATTGAGTTATAAATGATCAAATTTTGAAAGTAAGAAACTCTCCATTAAACCTTTAATTGGATATTTTCGTAAAGATTATCGACACCTTTTAAGCTAGTTTTTTTTTTTTAAATCTTATATTATAAAATAATAAACAAATTTTTAACTCAATATATATATTTATTTTTCCATTGAGCCTTTCATTAAATGCTATTGGAATACTATTTTGAATTGACATGCAAAGTTTCATAACAATTAATCAAAACCTGCCAAACAATGTCTACTCCGCATTTGAAAAAAATATATTAAAATATAGGATTCGAATCTCCACTGTTCAATTCCCAATTCAAAAAAAGAAGGATTGTGATAGTTGGAAGGGTTTGGTCCATGCATTTTCTCTTTCCTCCACCTCATTAACTATGTTTCTGTAATAGAGAAACATCCTTTATGTATAATTAAAAATTACATTATTCTGTAGCTATTTTTTTACAATGTTTTATAATTAGGGGTGACAATGAGTCGAGTTACTCGGAGCTCGACTCAATAAAAACTCATTAACTAAACGAGTCAAACTTGAGTTTTGTAGTATTCGACTCGCAAGCTCATGAGGAAGCTCGTTAGCAAAAAATAATAAGAAATATGAAATTATTAATTTGTAAAGGTTATATTTTTATTCTTTAGATAACGATAAGTATAATAAGCCTTTTAATTAACTTTGTTATTTACATGAAAAGAATAAATTTTAGTAAATATAATATTTTTGTGCTAAAATTAATTTATTTTTAAAAGAAAATAATAATTATTAAAATTTAAATTTATATAAGAAAGTTAATTGATGCTCGATTAAGTTCGTGAACATCTAAATATTCGATAATAAAGCTCGAAACTCGACTCGATACTAAATGAGTCAAATTTGAGCACAACACTACTCGACTCGACTCAGTTCGGTTCAATTACACCCCTATTTATAATGTCTTCTTAAAATTATTACTATCTAAAACCAAGTTCATGCCTCCTTAATAGTTGAAATTAATTTCTACTTAAAATGAACATAACTTAACCCCGGTGTTCTTTATTGCAGGTAACCCTAGCGCAGCTTCTTAACTTCTAAGTTTCCACCTTATATGTTAAATTGACATTTGCATTTGCATTTGCATTTGCATTTCAACTTCATTTCCTCGAATTCATTCAAACCCGAATATATAGCAACATTCTCTCTCACCGAAAATCTCTCTTCTTGTCTCTCTCCAAAATATTCCGCTCGCCAAATTCAAGTGCACTTACCCATTCGAAAACTTGCTTTTTGGACCTTTAGTAGCAGATCGGAGGTGAATTGCAAATTTGTAGTAACTTCGAGTTTACCGTTTTTGTTTCGGTTAATTTGTAGTTCGATCTGTTGATTCGTGTTTCATCTGTTCTAGTTGTCGCAAAATATTCTTTTCCGTCTATTCTATGTTTAGTTGCGCTCATGTCTGTGAATTTCCTCCATAATTTGAATTGATAATGCAAAATCTTTAGAAACCCGATCTGTACGGCATATTTGCAGTATTGAATGAGGAATCAGTCTTTTGCTGTTGTAGTATAGATAGTGTCGAAATTGTTTACTGCTGAATTTTGGAGAGTTCACGAGTTTGGTTTTGGCGAGGACAATTGTTTATTAACTATTCGTTGGGGGATCTCACTTTCCTGACTTATGATATGTTAATATTTCCTTTTTCGATGACTGTATTTTCTTTGTTCGGAATGATTCTTCATTTGACACAATGAATTTGTTATCAATTGGATTGCATTCTCCTTGCATTGGATTATGAAAATCAGGTAGATTTTTTTTAATTAAGAAAACCAGATTTGGCTGTTAAGCGGATGGATTTTTAAACATATGCCTAGAAAAATTAATTGGATTTCTATAAAAGGCTTAAGATCCGCGGTAAAAGTATTTAATATCTAGTTGATCATATTTAGCTCAATTGGCTAATTCGTGCCCTTTATTTTACATAATCTAAGTTGAAATGGCGGACGGAGAGGATATTCAACCCCTTGTTGTTGACAACGGTACCGGAATGGTCAAGGTGAGCAACTGTTTGTTCACTGGCTATCTAGCTGGGGTTCACCATTGTATTAGCTTGGGATTAATTATGTATATTTTTCTTTGCTACAGGCCGGCTTTGCTGGCGATGACGCACCAAGGGCAGTATTCCCTAGTATTGTAGGTCGACCTCGGCATACAGGTGTGATGGTTGGGATGGGTCAAAAAGATGCATATGTAGGGGATGAAGCTCAATCTAAACGAGGTATTCTCACTTTGAAGTACCCCATCGAGCATGGTATTGTGAGCAACTGGGATGACATGGAGAAGATTTGGCACCACACCTTTTATAACGAGCTCCGAGTTGCTCCTGAAGAGCACCCTGTTCTGCTCACGGAGGCACCTCTCAACCCCAAGGCGAACAGAGAAAAAATGACTCAAATCATGTTTGAGACCTTCAACGTCCCAGCCATGTATGTTGCTATCCAGGCCGTTCTCTCATTGTACGCTAGTGGCCGTACAACAGGTATTTATCTAACCACTCTGTCAAGAATTGCAAGTTTATGAAACTTGGCGTTTTCTTCATTTGTTTCTAATATAATTCTCCTGTGATTAGGTATTGTGCTCGACTCTGGTGATGGTGTAAGCCACACAGTTCCTATTTATGAAGGTTATGCACTTCCCCATGCTATTCTGAGGTTGGATCTTGCTGGCCGTGATCTCACTGATTATCTCATGAAGATTCTGACTGAGAGAGGCTACATGTTCACCACAACTGCTGAGCGGGAAATTGTCCGTGATGTAAAGGAGAAGCTTGCATATGTGGCACTTGATTTCGAGCAGGAATCAGAGACGGCAAAGAACAGCTCTTCCGTGGAGAAGAGCTATGAGCTGCCTGATGGACAAGTTATTACGATCGGTGCTGAAAGGTTCCGTTGCCCTGAAGTTCTCTTCCAGCCATCACTGATTGGAATGGAAGCTGCTGGTATTCATGAAACAACCTACAACTCCATCATGAAATGTGATGTGGATATCAGGAAGGATCTCTATGGAAACATCGTGCTCAGTGGTGGATCAACCATGTTCCCTGGTATTGCGGACAGAATGAGCAAGGAAATAACAGCCCTTGCCCCAAGCAGCATGAAGATTAAGGTGGTTGCACCACCGGAGAGGAAGTACAGTGTCTGGATTGGAGGATCGATCCTAGCATCCCTCAGTACTTTCCAACAGGTAACTCCAGTTCTTTGGCCGAAGCTTTTATTGAGTTAGAACTAGAAAGGGAAATAGCTGCTTAGAACCCCCTATAATGTTGGTTCATTGAGTATTTGTTTTATCACTATGCAGATGTGGATAGCAAAGGGAGAGTACGATGAATCTGGTCCCGCTATTGTTCACAGGAAGTGCTTTTAAGCTGTCGATGTTGGTATCTTTATGATTTTGTGTCGTCTAAGTTTTGATGCAGTGTGCGTTGGATTGCAGTTTTGAGTCGGTGAAGTGATTTCTGATGTCTTTGCTCTAGTTGGCATGTCGAGAGTATTTATCCTTTTTTTTCTTTTCTTGGGTCTATGCTTAGTAGAAGTCCGTGTACCCCAGCACTGTAATATTTTGGCTAGCGCTGAACTTTCTACGTTTGTTTCAGCAATCATGTTTGGAATGGATTTATTGCATTGGCTGCTTAATTTTAAATGCCCAAAAGATCACTAGCAAGCTTGGAAACTATACAGTTATTTGTTGATTAGAGTTGCTGTCCTACTATTACTAGATGCTTTCATTTGGTCTTTCCTTGTTTTCGGTTTTTGCGAGTGTGCTTGGTTACTTTTTTGGCCTAGTTGATAGTTCCTCTTACACAATGGTGTTGCACATTGTATTAAATTATCTGAATCCGAATGATTGACACGTGTGATAACTATTGTGAGAAGATAAATCATAATAAGATTTTTTTTTATTAAGAGTATGGTTTATACTTATTAATTAGTACACGTGTTAATTATTCGAACGGTGTAATACAATATGCAACACTATTGTGAGAAGATCTCAGCCGTCTTAAGACACATCACTAAGATGTTGAGAAATTTATTTTGGTATTAATCAATCTTTCACTGTTCTATCTGGCTTCATCGTGACTGAGGTAGTAAATTTGTGATTCCTATGTTTGTCTTTTGGGCATATTTTGTTTCATGGGAAATTCTATTGTAGGCGTGTGGAATTTATGATAAGACATGGAGTGAGTGGTCGCTCCATGGGTATCTTGGGCACAACATATGTGCCTCCATGAGTATCAGATGTTTTTAATTTGTGTTCGATATTTATTTTTGAAATTTCAATTTCTTATGAATCAGGTTATCTGTACAAATTCTGTTTTATTCCACTCAGGAGCTATATAATCGTTTTAAGTTTTTAGTATTTATTTTCAATTAATACTTGATCCCTAAACTTTAGTAATTGGTAATAGGATTTAAAAAAGAAAAAACAGAATCTGTTGATCTATATTATGTATTTTATAATTCATATTTTTGCTATAAGACTGGCTTCATTTGAATTTTCAATTTCGTAGAAATTACAATGAATTTGTTCAATAATGTAACCGGAGCTTTTGTCAGGAGTATTATAATTTGTAATGTAATCGAAAATTTAATTATTTTATAATATAATTGAAAAAAGTAATTTTTAATGTAGTTGAATATTCCATCTCCATATAATTAAAAGAAAAGAAAACATTTAATTATATAACATACTATGCGTCTTTTATTAAATATAATAGAAATTATTCAAAATTTAAAATAAATGTACAAACTATCAGAAATTGTTCAAATATAGGACGGCTTTAATTTTTCTGCACCGAAATATGTTCCCTTATTAAAACTAATAAATGTGATATTTGAGTGCTGAGGTAGTTTCGATCCCCACAAATCATAGTATATTAAAGATATATAACATAAAGTTTGGAATTAAACTTCGGGCCTATTTGTGTAATTGATTCGAGCTGAGTCAGTCATAACTTAAAAAAATATCTTCATTGTCTAGTTGTTGTTAGGGTCCAATTATTGTTATACGAGTCGGCTGAGCTTGAGCTCAGTTGACAATTTTTTTTAGGCTAGGTGAGAATGGTGAATTTATTGACATGTTATATAAGTTAACTGAGTTGATTGGGTCACCTGAGGTAACACGAGCATATCATTAGATGTGTAAATAAGCATTCAGATGTCAATTATAAATGATATGAAAAATACATGAAAGCGACAAAAACTGACGCAAGAATTTTTATAGAGATTCAGAGATATCACTCCTACATCATCTCTTCATTCGTCAATTAGAAGAGTATCCACTATTAACTTAAGGTGCGCGATCTTTTTAAACACGGGTTACAATAAGTCAATCTTCTTAGTTGTCGGGCATTACCTCTCGAGTATTCAGGCACGACGTAGAACAAAACTGCGATCTCTTCCTGATTTGTGCTCCACGTTCTTCGCAGGTTGAATTTTTGAGTTTCCTCCACGAATGAGATGTAGCTTGGACGGGGGTTTTTTAGATTCTCATGGTGTAGAATCTGGAGGTTGACGATATCCGCTTGAGTGTTTTGGCTTGATATATCTTCTTGAAGATTCCGGTGGATTGGTCTTAGCTTTGTTCTTCATGATTTCTTCTTTGATGCCAAAACCCATGTTTCTTCTCACCTCAAACAGTATTTATAGTTTCTTTCATAATTTTTACCATTGAGATGATGTCAGGTATCCGTTATTCACATTCCCATCTTGCTTTTCTGACACTTCTGCTTTTGCTTTAATGATGACTAGGAACAGCTGACTTTAAGTGTTAGTTCAAGAAGTGTCGTAACTGAGTTCGTTTAGTTTCCTTTGATTGACTCAGTTCTTAGCTTTCTTCTAGAAGCTGGCCAGTTGGCTGTAACAATTTTTTCCTCTGAAACTGTCAGCTGGATTAGTCTCAGAACTGTCTTAGTTTCCTTCTAAAGTTGAGAGTTTTGGAGTTTCAAAACTGGATCTTCTATCACAGTTCTGGGTATATATGACCGAGTTCCTTTCTTCATTAGTTTGGTCTTTGGGTCTTGGACTCTTCTTCTTTAGTTTTCAGTTTTTCGATCTTCAGTTGTCCTATTTATTACATAATTCTAACCTATTACAAGATTTACATGCTATTGGCTAGATCAAACTAAATCTAAAGGACTGTTATCATTAAGAATTTACATCAGCAAAACTATACATTATTCCTACTAAGTGTTTTTGCGGAAGGTATATTATTATGATGTGGTAATATACAATTATGTGGGAAGAGTCCATTCTACATCCTAGCGTAGTACATCTAATTCATATTTCAACCTGTTGTTGTTGATCACCACTCCTATAGTCTATGTATACGGTAAATTTTGTGACTTGTGAGAAACCCACATTTAATGACATCCAATAAATTCAAATTTTTGGTAAAGAAAAATATATACGGATTAAAATGGGGTGACTTTGTCGTACAATAATTTCTAAATTCGAGAGAAGACGAGGGTATGGCCGAAGGAAGATTAGAATGTAGATTTGAAGATTGGTAAATGGAGGTTGGTTTATGGTTAATTTACTTCAACATTAATAAATAATAATGAGCATACCACGACTTATGTATTAGTGTTTGGTTGCGTGCAACATTTAATTTACAATTTCTATTTTACCCCTAACCCCTACGTACCCTGTATTTTCGATTAATATTTTATTTTGTTTTGTGCATCATTAGGTTTACCTATGCAACCGCCGCATGCATGCGCTGCCTCTGCACCAGCATCCTTAAAATGTAAAGTAATTTTCATAATCAAAATCTACAAAATGAAAAATTGAAACTGAATTTGAAAATTGAATTCTATAGGTTTACCTTGAGCATTATTCGTATCAATTTACAATAGTTACTACTACACATAAAAAATGTAAAGAGTACCATACATAAAAGAAAGTGAGATAAAAATTTATAAACAATAATATGAACACCTATTGACATCAATCTGGTATATGTGCATGATGTAATAATATTTATATTAAATATTGCTTGCAAAGTCGGTGATATATTATGATATGGGTAATCTTAAAAAAATCTTAACTTGAAAGGGAGCCATCGGGTTATCACTATAAATTTGAATGGGGTAGGTGAACAAACAAACTAGTAACACGACGTAGTGGAAAAGACAGAATGTCAGTCTAAAAGTTCGAAATTTTGGTAGGTCTGAGCCTAGTCTATTTACTGAAATATGTCTTTATATAGGCTTAGGCCTAGTCTATATAGTTAAATAGGCCGGACTTTAGCCTTCTAAAGCCTACTTAATATTTTAATATATATATTTTTTATTTTTAAATTATATTATGTGATTAAATTATAAAACAAATATATCTAATAATTTATATAATATATTATAATTTAAATAGACATATTTCGAAGTCTAGGCCCGAGCCTATTTAATCATATATGTTTTTTTGAAAAGTCTATGCCTGACTTTTTTAACAAATAGGCTAGAACAAGGTCTAAAGTGGGCTGGGCTGAAGGTCCCTATCGAGTAGCATGTCATATTTCCACCCATAATAACTAGTTAAACTCGATATAATCACTAATTGCCTATATTGTTAGCAAATAAACCACGGCCCACAGGAGCACCCACTTAACCTAGGCATTTGCAGACATTATTATCATTAATATACTATAAAGCAAAACAATTTTACTAAAAGAAGAAAAAGCAAAATTTTTATTTGTTATAGCCAAATATCCCAGTTTAGCAATTTTACTGGAACACTTAATTTACCTTTAAAAATGGTTAACAGAGTTCAACTGCATGCTAATTTCAGTTGAATTCAGTCGGTAAAATAAATGTCCTATTGAAGAAAGCAAAAAAAGAGTGGATTTCCCAATAAGTGGGTTTAGATAATGAATTAGATTAAAATCGGCCCAAAAGGGATTGCCAATTTGTTTTCTGAATCTTTAATACATATATCAATAAAAAAAAATCTATATAAACCATTGCCGGTTTTGGTAATTATGCTTAGGGATGGAAAAAATACTGTTATACCGGTCATACCGTACCGAAAAATTATGGAATATACCGGATTTGTGGTATACCATCATTTTCGGTACGGTATGATACCGTTACCGTTAATTTACGGTACGTTAACGGTATCAAAATTTTCATACCGATGGTATACCGTTTGTACCTTATATATTATTATTATTATTATTATTATTATTATTATTCATAGAAATGAGATGTAAATTCCGCTTGTTGTACTTAATCTAGTAATTTTTCTTTTGAACACAGTCATAGTTTATGCTCCCTTTTATGTTTGATTTCTGGTTATGATGAATTGCTTTTATAAATTGATACAAGTGATGAAGTGGATGTTTTATTTGCAATTTGTCTCTACATGTGTTTGGAAATTGTTATATAAATTAGCGGGTCAATTTCTAATTTTGCTTTTGTTAATTGATACAAGTGATGAAGTTGATGTTTTATTTGCAATTTGTCTCTACAAGTGTTTAGAAACTGTTATATAAATTAGCAAGTCAGTTTCTAGTTTTGCTTTTATTAATTGATACAAGTGATGAAGTGGATGTTATACATGTGTGATTGTTGGTCATTTATATGGTTGATAATTATTATTACTAATTGTTTAGAATTTCGTTGTGTTGGATTCAACTAGATAGATTTCTTATAACAAAAATTTTCGGCATATCGTCATCTCCGAGATACCGTTAGACTTCGATGTATCATTAAAGTTTGGTATACCGGTGATAACGATATACCGTAAAACTATGGTACAATACGATATATCTTAGATACAGTACTGTAACAGTATGCATATTTTGCCATACTGCAAATTCAATATACCAAACTTTGGTATACTGTAGCCTCTGGAACGGTAATTGTATACATTTTGCCATACAGTTAGTTTACGGTACGATATGCAGTATTGTAAAAACGGCACAGTATACTGTACCGTCCCACCCCTAATTATGCTAATAAATAAATCAATAAATCATTGTGAGCCTGGAAACACGAGATTTATATTTTTACTTCTTTTTCAATTTTACCTGGTCTCCTGAACAATCTCAAATACATATAGGCGTGTAAACAAGCTGAGTCGAGTTGAGTATGACCCGGCTCGAACTTGACTCGATGTGCAGCTCGTTAAGCTCGAGCTCAATTAATTTATTTAATTTTTAATCTTTTAATAGAAAATTAATTTTATTTATATAATAAATATGTTATTAGGTAATAACATTTAGTGGCAGAAATTATAAATAACATTAAGCGTGATAAAGCTCGCAAGCTTAGCAAGTCCAGCAATCTTGATCTCAAGCTCAAATCTACTGGAGTAGCTCGAACTAGAGCTTGATTCGACATACATCGTCAACTTTGAATATTTTTTCGAGTCGGTTCCGATTAGCTTGCAAGCTAACTTGACTCATTCATAATCACTAAGTAGTTATGTCGCAAAGGCGGGTGTTTTCATGTCTCTTTGTGTCTTGAATAGATATTCAGATGGCATCTGACAGATTTCTTCTACATCTCCAACTCCCTTCAAAATGTTGGACCAAGGCAAACAGCCGAATTAGTTAAGGTAAACGAAACCGTGTGGAACCTCAAAATAAATAAGCACTTGTCATAAACTAAAATAAGTAGAGAGTACTATCGAGAATTGGCGTTGTTGAGATAATTCTAAGAAAAGGTACATTTTCTTCGGATAAATATCACCATGAAATTGTAAGGAATAGATCAAAAAATTTCATGGATCACTTCAGCTCATAGTCAACATAACACTTCCTTCATTTAGATTTGCAGGAATACTTAAAAACCTTCTTTTTTGATCCACAATTTTCCTTCCTTGCATCGCACCATGGTGATACATGTAGAATCCAACAGTCATGTCTAATATGGAATTAGGGATGAGCAACAAACCGAAAAAATCAAAAAACCGAACCTAATTGAAATTTTTTTGGCTATTTTGGTTCAATTATTTCGGTTTTCGATTCAATTCGATAAGAATTTTTAAAATTTTTTAATTTCGATTTATGGTCATTTTTTATTTTCAGAAAGCTGAAATAACCAAAAAATCGAAATATTAAATATATATTATATATTAATTTATATATATAAATATTTATTTATTTTATCCCTTATCTTAAAACACTTGATGTTGGATATTTACAATATATATTGCAAATTTCAGCCTACGTCTTTCGATAAATATATTAAAAATTAAAGCTCTTGTATTGATTAATTAAAAATACGATAAATAATTTAAAATAGTAAAATACCTAAAAAAAATTCAGTTAAAACCGAACCGAACCGAAATAATTGAATTACCGACTGTTCAACTTTGGAGCGGTTATTACGGGCGTTCAATTCAGTTCGATTACCGCTCCCAAAAATTCGGTTATTTCGCTTCAGTTCTTTTCGGCTAAAAACCGAACCTAAAAATCGAATTCTCACCCCTACATGGAATCAGAGCCAATCAAATTACAATGACGGGCGAATATCGATTGTGAGAGGATGTATTGAATGTCTCATATTGGTTGGAGACACCTTATAATAGTAACGATCTCCCACCCTTACAAGTTGATTTTGTAAGAAGGCTAAATTATCAAAGATAATCC
>AYJT01033088.1:0-10930 GCA_001278415.1 Ocimum tenuiflorum | reverse complement strand
GTAGGTTGAATCTTCAACTGAACCACGTAAATTCTTTGTGTTCGTTTCTATATTTTTCAATCATCTTATTCTAACAGATAGGCTTGGTGTAGCCATTAGGGTGCATGAATTCTTCACGTATATATTGTGTAAATTGTAGTGCATTGGAAAATCAATCAATGAATTAAACTATTATCTTTTTTTTATGTTTATGGAGTGTGGCTACGAAAAGTCTGGAGTAAGAGACCGATCGAAGTACCTCATTATCGATACGTTCTTGCAAGATTGATCATAGGAAATTGGCCTCTACTTTGCAACGATCACAATCACACACAAAACCATAATCCTCCTTTAACCCTCTCCGAATATTTATAATTCACGGGAAAATAGCTCCCAAATTTCCTTGCCTGCATGGATAACCCTTACCACAATATCAGTATTGTTACCGAATCCAAATAATCAAACACACAGGCATTTGAGAGGCAGTCATGGTTGAAAAACAATGTCGTTGGGAAAATGCCATAAGCCCTAAAGACCTCTCTTTATCTTGATCGAACAGCTCCATCACTCCAAATGTGTTCAGCTATCTTTAGCCATGTAGCGAGCTTGTGTGAAGGAGAGGTTTTGGGTATGGCTTGTGGCGGAGGAATTGACATCGGTAAGAAGATTGGGGAAGTTGACAAGGGAGGAAGAGATAAAGATCTTATTTTTAGGGCAAAAGGGAAAGGGGCGATATAGGGAGGAGATAAAGGCAAAGAAGATAATGGGTTGGGTTTGGAGATGGTTCACGTGGAAGAGGGGAATGCAGAGCTATTGGGTTGAGTTATTGGGCCACCATTAATTTAATAGTTGTGCTGGAGCGTAGTAGTCAATTTTTTTAGTTGGATTTAATATTATCCAGTTTATGTTATTTCAATCAAGGGTTTATGTACCCATTGTCTAGGGTTCTTCATGTATATAAATATCGAGATGTCATATAATGGAGTAAGAATTGAAATTACTATCAACTTCCTCCTATCCTTCTCTCTAATTTTCCTCCATTTTGTTTGTTTTTCCCCCTCTTACCATTCTCAGTAACATTGAACAAAATAGCTAGAAATAAGACAATCACTACAGTGGGTATCCATAGCCACCCATCCTTGGACATGGCGGACGATTCCCGTCTTCGTGAACTGCAAGAGGCCCATAGACTATTGGATTGAAAGGTGGATACAAAAATGGCTGGGGTACATGCTAAGCTAGATAATCTTACCAATATTTTGGCTAATATCTAGTTGAAATCACTTCAGGAAAACAAAGGTAAAGGGATTAAAGATGATGATTCTATATTAGGTGAGCCTTACGTCTTGCAATCTGGGGGAAATTTCTCTAAGGGAAGTTCTACTCAACCTGGAAGGGTAGTAACTGAGTCAGTGGGCTACAATCCACTGCCAAAGTTAGACTTTCCTAAATTTGATGGAACTAATTCTAGGCGGTGGATTTTGCAATGCAATAGCTATTTCCAACTCTATCCTCACCTTACACATTTTCAAAAAATCTCAATAGCTTCCATGTGTTTTGAGGGTAGAGCTTGTTTATGGTATCAAAACCACTCTTAACGCTATGATAACATAACATGGGAACAATTCTTGGCATTAGTCTCATCGAAGTTTCATGATCTCAAAGAAGAAACTATCATTGATGATCTGACTAAACTTCGATGTTCTAGGAATTATGAAAACTACGTGGATAAGTTTGAGGAACTGAAGGTCAATCTGGAATTGTTTCCTAAAGGGGGTTATTCGGAGAAATTCTATAAGTCCATCTTTTTAAGTGAGCTGAGTGCAGAACTTAAGGCCACAATTAAGATGTTTCAGCCTACTACCTTGCAAGATACTATTGAGATTGGGCATGAATAATTGGCAATTATGGAAGCGCTGGACAAAGAAGATGAGAGAGGCACCTTGTCACTATTCCATCCCTAACCCCTCTCCATAAAGGGTTATACCTGTTGTCATGCCCAGTTCTAACACTGCTGTTCTAACACTGCTAAGGGAATTCACTATAGATGAGTTGTACACAGTGTTTTAACACAGTTTACAAGAACCTACCTTCACTAACGGAGAACTACTATTGTTCTCGGTCACAAGCACGGTTGATTTGAAACTTTACTGAAATCCTTCCTAGGCTTCTGCTCAGCGGGTTGAAGGTTTGTGTTCTCTTCGCGAATGTTGATCGGGTTGGTTGGTTATTTTCTCATATATAAATCTGGAATGTTCTCAGAATCTTCAGCTATGAACAACTTTTGGATCTTTGATGGATCTTGTGTAAAGAAACTCGAAAAGCTTCAATGCTTTAGAGACAGAGAGCTTAAGAGATTGCAATAGGTTCGAATTTTGCGTATATCAACTCACTTATCTCTGAGGGGTGACTCCTCTAATTATAGGCCTTCGGATTTGAATAGTATCCGTTAGAGACAACAGACAAATGGACACTTTTCTTCGTCAAATGATATGGTCGTTAATGTACTTCTTGTAGGCTTTATCAGCTCTTTATCCATCGAACACTCAGTTGTGCTTATTATCCGTTGGATAATAACTCGTTGATTGACTATCTTTTTAAGGTTACTTTTTAGAGAGTCAGCTCAGCTGTAAGTCTGAGCAAGTCTGATATTCCTCTTTTGTCTTTCAGTTGTACAAGAAATAACTAGGCTTGATGGCTGACTTGAATTGAGATTCAACTGATCTTTTTCAGTTAGCTTGGGAGCCAATTTGCCTCTCTCTCAGCTATTAGTTTTGATTGAATTGTTAACTGGGTTCCTCACAACTGTGTTCCTCACAGTTGTGGTCTTGAAGTATCCTCAGCTGGATGGACTCAACTGTGGTCTTGAAATACTTACAGCTGAATAGAGTTAGCTGTGTTTCGGACCTAATCTATTATAAGATAATTTCTATACAAGAATTACAATCCATACTTAATCATATAGTAATGGTGTTTGACATCACTCAAAATACAATTAATCCTAATATTTTCCCCTTTTTGTTGATGTCAAAACCATGTGCGGTTGGAAGAAGTAAAGGAGTTACAACTAACTTCCCACTAAACATCTTCTTCCATTTATCTAAGATTTGTAAATCCCAAAAAAATACAACTGTTAAAACTTGTTTTTCATTAAGAACATGGGTTGCAAAAAAATAGAAGTGGCTGGCAAGCGATCGCACTTAACAGTGTCATACCCAATTGCAGCTGCAAAAATATTTAATATCTTTAAGACAACTAGGCATTCCCATTCAAAAAGTATAGTCAGTTTCGTATATATTCAATTCACATTACATTGTACATCATGATAGGAAAAAGTACATTACATTGTACATCATAATAGGAAAAAGTAAGTACATGTATAATGAAATAGATAACAAGTGCCTACACTATGAAGCAGGATGATCTTCTTCATCATTCTTCTTTTACACTAAGAAGCAGGACGATCTTCTTGATCATTCTTCTTTTCTTCCTCCTTCCTTCTCTTCTTCTCAGCTTTTTCAGTTGCCTTAGCTTCTCTCATTCTCTTTTGCCTGGAAACATTGTCTTGTTCCTTTTTCAGCCGCAACTCTTCTCCCTTTTTGACAACATCAGTAAGGGTGGAGAAGCTCTGGCTGATCACTTGCAAGCTCAAGGAGACTGATTGCTGAACTCCAGCCATAACATGTAGAAGTACCATAGAATTCGGGGATAGCTGGGCTTGGGTAGTAGAGGAGGTAGACATTTCACGTCAAGGAGCAATCTCATGAGATAGGACAAGATCGAGACTGGGAGTTGGCTCCTCGACTGATGAAGATGGATCCTTGGCTGAATGTTCTTCTGAAAATGCTACAGTAGAGGTTAAGAGGCCGGCTGAGGGAATGGAAGATTCTTCAAATTGGATGCCTTCCACCTCATTTAAGTCAGAAAGACACAGATGGTTTTCTGAGTTACAGCTGCTTGAGCTGTCTCAGATGCGGGAGGAGTTACTTCTTGACCAACTTCAGTTGTCTCCAAATCTTCAACTGGTTCCTTCTTAGTTTCTTGTTCATGTGGAGTGACCTCAACTGAGGAGCAACTTGTCTCAGCTCCATCTGTATGTTCTTTCTTAGCTAGGGGATCTTCTGCAGTTGTGGTTGTTTCTGTATGGGCCTGGTGAGATTCATCAGTTGCCTTAGACATCGGGTTGGGTGGCTGATCCTGTCCTCTCTTAGACTCTGCTGAAACTGAGTGTTGGCTGAAAGTCGGTCCGAGAGGGGCAGCTGTTTTGACATGAACATCGGCCGGCTATGGAAAGTGCTACCCGCCCAAGTTTTGGGCAGGGCTGTGTCTGGTGAAACTGGTCCCGACTGCCTCAGCTGTTGATCTAATGGAAACTCCTTCACTGAGCTGGGGCCAATTCCAGCTTCTTGTTTTGGGAAAAGATCATCAGATCCCGTAGTCATCCTGAAGGTGATGATCTCATTAATTCAGTCATGAAGTTCCCCCTTCTTGAGTGGCCTGCTCTTGTCACGCCCAAACCATTTGTGCACCCATAGTTCCTCAAATCTTCAGAAGGTGATTTTCATTCTAGCAAGGAGAATGACCATCTCCTTGCAATCAATTGAGTATCTCCAATAGTAAAAACGTTGGGCCCGGATGGCTTCTCACACAATCAGCTAAATGAGAGGATGATCATCACCTTCCAGCTCTTAAAGTATTGATTCTAGTCAAGATTGGGCACTGCCTTCGACCATGTCCTCAGCATAGCGGCTCCACTTAATGATGTCTGAGTTAATAACTGAAGATTCCCAGAAAGGACGGCATTGTTCTGTATTTTTCTGACATTTGAACTCTTTATAAGGCAGGCCAGAAGTGGGAACAAGAATTTATGTGTTTGAGCACGATTCAGCAGAAAATGGATTGTCCCTCAAGTCCCAAGGATGATGAGGATTGTCATTAAGACTGCTGGGTCAGCTGGATTGTCTAGCTCGAGTTGTTTCTAGGGGAGCATCAAAACATCTGTTGAGAGAGGACTCAGAGTTGCTGCAAGAAGACGATATAATATATGTAGCTGGCTTCCGGGCAGCTGACTCCTGAATTAATATGCCCTTTGTCTCCTCAAAGTAGCCCGAGAAAACAAATTTCTTCTTAGCAGCTGGCTTCTTTCCTTTGTTTGCAGACAGAGTTGCGTCCTTACTACGGAGGGTGACAAGAACCCTTGACATCCTTTCGTTGTTCAGACATAAGCATTTTGTCAAGCTCGTCAAACATACCAGCTCCAGCTCTCCTCTGGGCAGCTAAGGCTTCTTTAGCTTTCATTGAGTTGGTCATTGAGTCGTCCATAGTGAGAATCATTCCCCCTGCATCATGACTGGGGGTGGAACTGAAACCTTCATCAGAGGCTATCCTCTGAGCTTGTGTCTGAGGTTGAGGAGCTTGACGTTCCTTGGTTCTTTCTTTGTAGCTGAGGGAGGTATGAATTTGTATACCCCCAGTTCTTCTTCAGTCACAACAACTGGAAGTAATTTCTCCATCAGGTAGCTGATAGTCAATGCAGACAAGACCTCTTTTTGAAATATGTGCCTTTCCTTAATACTTCGTTGCAGCGCACGTTTTCCAATACTTTCTGCAGGACAACTCCGACTTGGTCTCCAAATCGCATACAATCATTTTATTTACTATGTTCAAAAGAATGGCATAGAAATCACTTCGAGAACCCTAGGGGGTCTGCATCTTGAATTTTTATTGGGCTTTCTTCCCAGAATTTCTCCATTTCAGCCATTGTGCTTTCTCTGGCTGGTCTGCTTCGTAAATATAAGTAAAAATGGAGATGTCTTTGTTCAATAGGCCAAAACTCCAATGTGAGTGAGGTCGGAGCAATAGTGATCTTGTTGTCGTACACCTTTGTCGAGAAAGATCGCTCGTCTTCGACGATGGTGGCTCTTCTATAAAACTCGGCCACCAGGTTTAGATAAAACCTCCTTGGAGTGCACGTGACTAACTTGAGGATAGTTACCTTTTGCAACTTCCTCTCCAGATCAAGGATGGGCTGAGGAAAGTCCTTTTATTGCTTTTTTAGGAGAGGGAGGTTCAGAATCTTGTTCTTTTGCATTAGGAGTTGGTGTCACTCCGCGTGCATGAGATCACGTGTGCTTGTTTTGGAAATGGTGACAAGCTCGACCAATGGGATGGCTGTGGGAATATTTTCACTGGATTGATCTTTTGATACGCGAGCCATGTGAAATGTTTTGAAATAAGAAGCTTGAAGGATATGTTAATGGAGGGTTTGGGGGCTTCTAAAACAAGGGTTTGGAAATATGAGGTAGATGGAAAATATAATCGAGGGAGAAAATCATCCATTTATAAAAAAAGTTGGTATGTGGATGGACGACTGAAATCAAAGAAGGGATTCAATGATCAAGAATTATCTGCCTGTGGCACTGTGCAGAGGTAGTTGTCCGGCAAAGTGATTATGGTCAGTTACCTTTCCACGTGGCAACTTCCCATTGGATCTTTGACACGGTTGGTCTTAGTCGTATTGAATACGGCATTTATGTAATTTAAAATTTGAAATGAATGGCATAAAAGCTGGAGAATTAAATATTTTTCAAGACTAAGTTGCCCCTAAGTATAAGATCAATTTACTGAGAGCTAGGACTTAGGTCGACCAATGTTAGCTGTGACTGAGACTTGGGACTCAGTTCTGCTATGAGATAGCTAATTAAACCCTTACAAACAATCTACGTACAACTGAGATCTTGGATTCAGCTTTAGATCTTCTTACTGAGTAAATGACAACTGATCAGTTTTCAAGCATCCCACTCAGAGTGATCAACCTGATAGCTGACTGTATCCTTGGTCAGTTCTTAGTACTCAATTGAGAGCTGGGACTCAGCTGATTGAGATCAGTTGAAGAACAAACATAACTGAGAGCTTGGACTCAGTTACCCTCCAGTTGGATTTTATGATAGCTCGCCACTCAGAGTCAGGACTCAGTTGCCTGACAATAGTTGTAATGATCAGAGCTAAGAGCTGAGACTCAGCTGTCCTATACTTAGAAATTTTTCCTCAATCTTCTCCTTCAGATAGCATGTCCAGTTCTAGTAGGCCAAGCTGTGTACACAATTCCTTGAACCTGGACTCCTGAAGGGGCGTTGTGAGTATATCTACAAGCTGGTCCTCAGTCTTCACAAAAATAATTGACGCATCCTTCTTTTCCACATGATCTCGAATAAAGTGATGTCTGATGTCAATGTTCTTTGTCCTCGAGTGATGAATTAGGTTCTGCATGATGGCTATTGCACTGTTGTTGTTGCTGTAGATAATAGGAACAACTGCAGTTAATACTTTGTAGTCGCGCATATGTTGCTTGATCCAAAGCAATTCAGCACAGCAGCTGCCTGCAGCTACATATTCGACTTCAGTTGTGGATGTGGTGACTGAATGTTGTTTTTTGCTAAACCAAGTAATCAACTTGTGACCAAGAAATAGACATGTTCCCCTGGTACTCTTCCGATCGATTCTGCATCATCCAAAGTCTGAATTTGAGTATCCTTTAAGAACTAGGCTATCATCCTTGAGATACCAAATTCTTAGGGTCTCAGTTCCCTTCAAATATCGAACAATCCGCTCAGCTGCATCCATGTGAGACTTCTTCGGGTTGGGTTGAAATCTAACACATACTCCAACTGCATAGCTGATATCGGGTCGGCTGGCAGCTAGGTAAAGAAATGACCCGATGATTCCTCTGTGAGCAGTGGGGTTAACTCATTCTCTTTCTTCATCAAGTGTCAGCTGGGCACTTGTACTCATGGGAATTCAGAGTGTCTTGGTCTTTTTCAGGCAAAATTTCTTGATCAGCTCTCAAGTATACTTCTGCTGATTGATAAAGATCTGTTCTGGTATCTGCTTCACTTGAAATCCTAAGAAGTAGGACATTTTGCCCATCATACTCATTTGGAAGTTCCCTTGCATCAGATTTGTCCTTGCCTTTGTTCATGGACAAATTAGATTTGTCATTCAAATTTGATGGGTCATGACCTAACACACCCTTTTATGTGCAAGATTTTTGAATACTTAGCAGATGCTCTAAACCTCTTGAGCTTTTGTTAAAGGAAGAAAGAATTTTATCTTGTTCAAGGTTTTTGGACTTTAGGGTTTCCAGCTCAGCTATGAGATTTTTGAAATCAACTTTTAGAGCTGAGTTTTCTACCCTAAGTTTTTCATTGACTGCTTCAAATGATTGAGCATTGTCAAGTTTAGCAGTCAGTTTTAAAACTTGCTCCTTTTAAAGAAGCATTTTCAAGAGTAACTTTGCTTTACAACATGCACATGTAATTAAAATCTTTTGAAAGTGATTTTAATGATAGGTCATCAGAGTCAGAATGACACAGCTCTGAGTCCTCAGTTTCATGAGCAGGCATATGCAAAGCTAGGGAAGAATTAGTTACCTCATCCTCAGTTGAGGCAATTCTAGTATCCTCCATTTTGATGTTAGCCATGAATGCAACCAAAGGTTCGTCATCATCAGAACTGGAAGCTGACTCACAATCTACTTCGTCATCATAAGGAATGTCGGGTATCTCACTTCTTGTCAGCATTGCTTGAGCATATGCCTTCGACACCCTTCTTTGAAAGCTTTTATTGAGCTTAGCTTGCTCTTCCTCTCCTATTTGGGGACAATCAAATTTTATATAATTAGGAGAGTTACATTCAAAACAAGTACATTGTTGCCTTCTCGAGAACGGAGACTTCTCGATTTTCTTCTCCTCTTAAGCAATTGTCTGGGCTCTGCTCTTAGTCTTCTCTAGCTTTTTGGTGAGGATCCGCAACTGCTCCTCTAGTTCTTAAACGGAGCTGGCTGAAGACTTCTCAGCTAACGTCGAGGGTTTGTCAGCTGAGGTTGGTGATGTAAATGACTGTCGCGGTGGCTTGCGGGGTGAGAACGATTTCTTTGCGATGAAAAAGGCTACATCCTCCACCTTAGATTACTGTTGGGTACTCTTCTTGGATTCGTGCTCGTTCGGGAGAGTTAAATCGAACTCATGTGCTCGCAAAGAGGCGAACACATCCTTTGTGGGAAACTTTGACAGATCTCTTTCCTTGAGAGTTGTCACCTTTACGAACCAATCTTCTCTCGGTATACTTGCCAAGATCTTTGCATTCATCTCAGCTACAGGATAAGTATGGCCCAGAGCAGTGAGCTCGCTGGCGATGGAATTGAATCTGGCCTCTATCTGCACAATAGATTCTTCAATTAGTATAGCAAAAGATTCATACTTTTGTACACAAACCTAGAGTTTATTTCATGTGATCTGTTCAGATTCTTTACATAGCTCCTCAAGAAAATCTCATATTTCCTTGGCAGAATCATAGTGAGTTATGTACTTCATTCTATCTTCATCAAGCATTGAGAAGATGATGTCTTGGGCTAGATATTCAAGCTGATATCAACGTTTGTCCTCCGAAGTCCACTTAGCTGGAGCCTTCTTGATATATTCCGGTTGGCCATTATTTTGTAGGTCGGTGTTGATCTTTATAATTTTGATTGGCCCTTCAAAAATAATCTCCCACATGTCTTCATGCTGGCTAAGGAGGTGAGCTTCAACACGCCTTTTCCAGTTGGCGTAGTTCTCCACCAAGAACTTAGGCAATATGCTCGTGGATGCCATATCTTCTCTTTAAAAACCAGAAAATCCTGATTGCAACAAGTGTAAGGAATGATCTGGTCCTTAGTTACTCAAAACAATTAGTATTTTGGACCAACTGCTCTGATACCACTTGTTGGTCCAAAATCAGAGTATACTACAAGTTGTAGAAGTTAGTGAATAAGTACGGAATTAAAAGTAGACCTAGTATTTTATCTCAGTTGAAGTGTGAGAAGTCAGCTGGGTCTTTAAAAGTTGTTGAGTAGGATTAGGGTTTCTTTCAGTTATACTCCAGCTACTAAAGGTAGTTGGATTTCAAATCACGCTTAAAATAAATAAGATAACGACTGAAAGTTGTAAAAAGACACGATATTATAGAGGTTCGGATGTGAAAATCCTACGTCCTCTCTTCATTCTCCACGAAGGGAATTCACTATAGATAAGTTGTACACGAACAGTTTACAAGCACCTATCTTCTCTAACGGAGAACTACTACCGTTCTCGATCACAGACATGGTTGAGGTGAAGCTTTACCGGAATCCATCATAGGCTTCTGCTCGGCGGGTTGAAGGTTTGTGTTCCCTTTGTAAATCTTGATCGGGTTGGTTGATTATGTTCTCCAATAGGAATATGGGAATGTTCTCGGAATCTTCAGCTTTGAACAGCTTCGGATCTCCAACGAATCTCGGGTAAAGAAACTCGAAAAGCTTAAATGCTTTAGAGAGATGGAGCTTAAGAAATTGTAGTAGGTTCGAGTTTTGCACATATCAACTCACTTGTCTCTGAGAGGTGACTTCCTCTATTTATAGGCCTTCGGATTTGAATAGTATTCATTAGAGACAACAGACAAATGGACACTTTCCTTCATCAGATGATATGGTCATTGTTGTACTTTTTGTAGACTTTATCAGTTCTTTATCCATCGGACACTCAGCTGTGGTTGTTGACTGAGTACCTTTTCAAGGTTACTTTTAGGAGAGTCAGCACTACTGTAAGTCTGAGCAAGTCTGATATTCCTCTTTTGTCTTCCAGCTGTATGAGGGACAACTGGCTTGATAGCTGACTTGAATTGATATTCAATTGCTCTTTTTCAGTCAGCTAGGGAGTCAATTTGTCTCTCTCTCAGCTTTCAGTTCTGATTGAACTATTAGTTGGGATCCTTGCAACTGTGGTCTTGAAGTATCCTTAGCTGGATGGACTCAGCTGCGATCTTGAAATACTTAGAGTTGAATAGAGTAAGTGATAATCAGTCTTTTCGTATGTGTTTTGATTGAGTTTTGTCGTTGTTGAGTCGTTGTTCGTGTCATTTTCGATCGATTATCATT
>AYJT01033071.1:0-13382 GCA_001278415.1 Ocimum tenuiflorum | reverse complement strand
TTTTTTTTTTTTTTCCATTCTAAAATAGAGTTTTTGAAGCATTGAAATTCTATTACTATTCAAAACTCTACTTCTTCATTTCACTATCTAAATCATCTCAAATTTGCAATAATAACATCTTAACAATAATGCAATAATAATCATGCAAACATGCTTTATTATCTTTTGTATTATCCTGCTTAATTTTTGCCTTTCTATTTGATTTTATATATTTAATCTATCCATATATTAAAATAATAACTTCCACCTCCCTTCAAAAACATTTGGCTTAATAATAAATAATCTATGTTATGACAAGTTAACCAGTTTTGTTTAATAATGTGTTAGTAACAAAATCTTAATTTCAAATTACATAAATTAATAGGAGAACAAATATCCAATCTACATGGACAATATAAAAGAGATAATTGTAAATAAAATACAGAAACACGACCTATGACTTATAATTACCAGAAATCACTGTGACTTTGAGAGTGGACGCGAATGAAACCAAAAACCAACCATATTATATGAAGGAGGATTTCCGTTAAATCATTTAGACGAATTTGAGTTTAAGATCAATGGAGGGTATGGACTTAGGTTTAGGATCCAAGGCGAGTATGAGTTTGGGTTTGTGGAAATGAACCGCCTAAATTATTTAGGCGATATAACGCAAGTTTTTACGTATTATAACTGTAGTAGGGAATCACTTGGAAAATTCATCTCAAAACCACCAATCGAATAAGGTGTTTTGATATCAATCCATTAACTCATTCTGAAATCCACCAATCAAACACCCACTAATACTTGTGTGCGTCTATACCGGCTTTTCCTTTTCTAATAATAATCCAAACTAAGGTGTTTTTTTTTTTTAAATTATCTTTTTACTGGCAAAATTACATTTGATCTAAAACCGTGGCGACTGACACTTTTTCATGCCATTATGGGTAGACCCTAGTGTGCAAATGAAGATGGATAATATCCACAAAATTAATCTTAATCAGAAGGCCAAGTCGAAGAAAGGAGCATTTGGGATTGGAACGGCATTCGTTCGAGCGCGCTGTTGAGTTTGGTCGCCGCCTATACATTTTGAGTCGTGGTTTTCGGAATTACATGAACAAAATGGTATCTTAATTTATGTTTTCTTTTTTTAAAAACTATAAATATTACCGAAATCTACCATCATTTTTTTTTATAAAATACCCTGTTAGAAACACCATTAACTAACATAGTTAAAAATATGCTAAGTCAACCATTAAATATTACGTGGCTTCGATGTGACATTCGAAAATATTGAATTTTACCAATCTATTTGTTGACTACGAAATTTATCCTAACTTTTTTCCGTTATGAAATTTTAAACTAATATTTATTTTTATCAACTAAAAAGAACCTTTCAGCACAAAATGCTTAAAAATGTGTGATTTCTCGATGACTCGCTTGAAACTATATTGTTTTAGGGCCTAAATTTTAAGATAAATAAAGATTGAAACTCGAAACTACAACATGGGGTTTGCAATATAGGGATTTCAAATTTGAATCCAGTATTTATTTATTTAGGCTTTGAAACAATGTCGTTTCAAGGTGAGTTATCCAGAAAATAATACCACATATTACCTACGCTAAAGCCATGTAATTGACTCCATACATTTCTAATTTTGCTTGTTACGGAGGGTAACGCTACCTAATAGCACTATATATTGGGGTAAATTTTATAATAAAAAAGTTAACCGATAAATTAGAGTATAATTCATGAAATTCCAATGCCACGAAATATCTAACTGTTGACTCAACACATTTTTAACGTAACAAAGAGTATTTAACTAATAGAGCTAAATATTAAAATACTCAAGATATTGATGGATGGTGATGGTGCATGTTGTGAAACCCACAAATATGTGAGTTAAGTAGCCGTAATAGGTATTTGACTCGACAGAAACCGATTCTATCATTATGGTGCTGTGACCATTGCTTTTCACAAACATTCCCACCATTATAATCGCCCAATGCTTGACTGGAAAATAAAGATTGCATCATCATCGCATGGAATTTTCTGAGTTAACGCGAAAAAAGAAAAAGTCAAGAATTAAACAATACACAAATCACACTTGAAGAATCGTATTGTTTGCAAGCAAAGCATCAAGCCTTGTTTTGGCTCACCTCATTTGCAAGAGTCGGCTACATCTTTTGTCGCCGTTTATTTCGACCGAGAAAATGAGAAAAAGCGCACCTTCAAGTATATCCAAGTCAGTTGAGATTATCTCTATAAATTATTCCATGACCAAGAGGTTTCAAGTTTTGACTCCCATCGCTCTTCCCAATTAGGCTTCATAATTCAGAAGAGGAAGACAGAAAGCAAAGAAACATCTAACAACAGCAATCAACCTAGGGTTCTCCACCGAGCTCGACTCTTAAGTTGTCGTAGGGGTAGACCTTGGGTGTCTGTAAACACAAACCAAAAAATACATCAATAAGACAAGAAAAGCTTCCACCTTTTGTAAAGGAAAAATGACTAGTGAACTAAAACATCAGAAATCATTGCATTCATTTTGAATACCCACAAATGCATTTTATCGCAACAGAAGCATAAGAAATCTTCAGAAGTAACATGTCTAGGAGCAAATAAGGTTGGCCTCAATAGAACACAGATCTTCTACCTTCAACTATTTCTCATTATCTAAGCAATATTTATAGGAGGCAAAATAATCTATTAATCTTGAACAGTATATAATAGCAAAGTACAATGAGCATGTGCTTTCGAGTTCAAAGAACATTGGGGCATAGCAGTTTCTATTAGAAATTATAGTGTGCAATATATTAGTTATATATCTAAAATCTCAAAGACCTATCTTCTTGAATACTAGAGCATGATTCCAACAATAGAATCTCAATATGTACACATGAATTGCACTAGAAACAAGTTATTTTTGCAACTTTTGAGACAATAATCCCACTTCCTAAATGCTCCAAGCTTGTGTACATCGTTTCTTTCCTAATGTACATGCTGCCATCAGCACCACAAACAACATCATCTATGTCAACTCGAGATATGGTTACTAGATAACAGAAAGAAAGGTATTCCCAAGGCTTGAAAGATTATATATATTTCTTCAAGCGCTCACTACTAAATTCAAATCAGACCAAATGGCATCAAGTTCACAGTTAATCACAGGAGTAGCACAACTATTTAGCAACAACTTTCAGAAGATCAATCTTGAGTGTTTTGCTTCCAACTCTTTAATTACAACCAAAACAAAATTTCACCAAGCTAATGAAGTCCTAATGCTCCTATGCAGAAGACGCTTGATGCTTGATGGGTGCTAAAATAACAAGAATCAGCAAAAAATTTACACAAGTTTAGCAAGCCCTAAATTCTAATTCAAGAAAAAGATGAAACAGAAGGCTACATTTAAATGATTATAATTCACTTGATTTAAATTCTTTAAATGATTATAATTCACTTGATTTAAATTCATTTTTTCACATATAATTTACCAAATTAGAAATAGTTTCATGATCATTCGAATGAAATTCCTATACATATGTTTGAGAAAAAGAGAATGCAACTCATCAATAATCTACAAATAAATCACATAATAATGATATAAATTTTCACCCACGAAACAACTATGCATTATACAACAATAACTTATGCATTATACATATATTATTAGGGAAAACCATGTTGTATATCCCAAGCATAGGTGTGTTTTCGAAGATCTATTCCAATTAATTTAAGTTAGGGAATGTTCAACGTCAATGAAGAAGTTACACTCTTGGTGAGTCATTATTAAAAAAAAAAAAGGATTCTTTCTTCCTCCTTTCATTAAGTGCCTCCTTCCTCCCTAACCCCAGAACCATCCTTTCACACGCTGCCTCTCTCTATTAATATTTTAACAGAAATTGCTTATAATTCATATGTACATGATATTATCATTAGTACATATTTCAAGATTATATAAGTTGAACTTGTCTGTTGTTTTTCATATGTATATTCAAGTAATGAGTAAGAACTTAATTAAAAGATATGATTCCATATAAATGATACGGCATGCATCTTCCAGCATCATATAGATAAGAAGCATACATTGATTAATGAGATTCAAACATTTAGAGAGAGATAAACGAAAGGAGACTGCAGTAGTTTGAATGTTATTTAAGTGAAAAAAATAGGTGTAAACACGGTATGATGCCCTCGCCCCACCGCACCTGACACCTTGGTTTGAGGTGCAAGTCTTTCAAACCTCAGCGAATGAGTTCGCATCACTATTATGAGGCGGTACATTATCAGAACCATGTTCTACAACCCTGAAGCCATTAGAACCCCATTTTCGAAGGTTAGGCATTAGGGAAGTGCTCCAGCTTGAGGAATGACGATGAAAAATACAACCAATATGCTTTTGTAGCAGTCAAAATCCAATGTTAAAACTCATCGGCCTTTAGTGGGGGCAGATTCTTATTAGTCTCAAAAGACATAGTTTGTCACACGTTTCTACAGCACAATCTACGCATGTGGTCTGGTAGGTGTGTGGACTCGCCACATCAAGCATAAACATGGTGAACATCAATCATCCTCCAGATGCAATCGTAAAGGAGCCTCCTTGGATGCCCCCACAACACCAATTAAGGTTGCAAAGAAAGTTTTTTCTGAATCTTAGCCTTGTAGCCAAGGTTATTTTAAGGGGTCATATGCTTGGATATGAATTTTTGTTTAATAAAAAGCATTTAATTATTGTTAAAAATATATTATGATTTATTTAAATACTTAGTTATGTTCATCTACCACTGTTTTAGTTCGGTTAGGACTCGAATCACGTTCATTTAATTGAGTGAGTTTATAGGGTTTATTATGTTGTGGAATATGATATACATGGGAACACAACTGTAAGGATCTCTCTGGAGATATTTGGATCACTTTGGATATGTTTATTTCAGATGCATCATTTCTTATTCTCTTTTATTCTACCATTCTTTTTTCTGTTGTTCTCTTTCTTTTTATCCTCATTTATTGTTCCAAAGTCTTTACCATATCAATTTGGTTCCATTGTTCCATTGCCAAAAATGGGCTACCCGTCGTGGGCTTGGGTATGTGTTGTCACCTAAAGTGTGTCAGTTGTAGAATTGGCCACGGATTACAGCTACTCATTTGTGGGCCCAGATTTCCACGCAGATGTGGGTCTCACTATGGCTTGCCACCAAAGTATGTTGACAGTTGATGTTAAGTCTGAAAGGGGATGGCTTGTCACGATGTCCCACATTAGAACCACATGAAAGTTAGTATAGACTATAGGCATATAAGAAGGGGTCGATAATTGACCCTTGACAATAGTTTTAAGTTAATTCAGGCCCAGCCAATCTAATATGTCTAACAGAATTTGATAGAGAGAGTATCACTTTTATTTCAAGTATACATACATAAAAAGAAAATTCCTTGTTTCAAAAAATAAAAAATAAAAATCCCCTTACAGTCAATCATAGTAATTGGCTAAATTAGCCGAGCCAACAAATTACAGGCTTCATTAAACTTATGATTTTGGAAATGCTAAAATAAGAAACAGCATTTGTACATAGAGTAATGAAAATTTTTCATGTAACACTCTCCTTCAAGCTGGACAGTTACCTATAGCTAGGGTCTGATGGGAAAAATCCCAGCAGCACATGAGGAATCCCGGAGTCATCTTATTACTACGATTACTTTAACCATAACTTATCAGAAAATCATCTACCGAAACCATTTCATAAAATTTGCCATACCAAATTGACCTGAGCTGCAGCAATCTTTTCATCCATGATCCACAGCTTAAGATAGCAGCGAGACAGATCCAGTGCCGATCATCATTGAAGCCAAACAGGGCCTCAGGTGCTGCTCACCAGTATAGAATCAAAGTGCAAAAGGTTGAAGTTGAGGGAATGCAAGAAAAGTGAGTCAAAGCAATTATGGGTGCACTTGAGCGGGGTATTCTAAACCTAGGACTGCCACACTATGGGCCTTCTAATATATTTGGTGAATTGAAGCTTCCTAACTCAGCAGACAGGGATAATTAATTGAAAATCCTGCCCAATTTTGCAGTAAAAGATAGATTGACAGGATGGTGAGTATGAAGATCAATTCTTAATGAATAAAAATCAACGACCTCCGATGAAGCAACACAATCAGGGTTTTCCAATCTAATTTTCTTAGAGCCTCAAGGACAAAGTTATTCTGGAAGGGGTTAGTGATAAAGCCATAGAGAAAGTTAACCACTATCCTTTTGAGCATACATCATGTAGGAAACACATTCCATTCCAGTCAATTAATAAGCTTAAGTCTATTGGGATAATAAGGAGCACTGTCAGGAACTAATTAATGGCTTTGTTAAGCAACAACACCAAATTATAGACTTGATTTGACTTTTAATTTGGTTGCCTATATGAAATAAAGGATAGCCTTTTGACAAAGGAAGGCAAGAAATAAATCTTGTAGTCTTCATCTTAAAGCTGGGATACCGTTATAGCTAGGTTCTAACACGAGAACTCCAGGGGGAAAGAAAGAGATCCCAAAGTCATTTTATTTCTTTGTTAAAAAGATCCTTTAGCAAATCGTTTTTTAAACCATTCTGTTGCTCTTTACTCGAACAGAATCTTGACAGCATAGTAAACAAAAGAAATCTAGAGCTGCAACAGGATATAAACCACAGGCCATAGTTGAAAAAATCAGAGGCAATTGGCATTCCTGAATTCATTATGTCAGAATCAGGAATATATAATGTCACTAATTCACAGGCACAAGAACTGAGGACATGCGAAGAAATAGACCACAGATACTTATAGAAAGTAGAAACAAATCAATTTAAGAGGAACAGATTCAAAGCCTTCATCATATCAGAAATATAAACCAAATAAGACTAAGATTCCGAATTAGTAACAAATACAAACCAAAAGCTCACTAATCGATAAATCAGAACATAGATTAACTACTAACAGTTGTCGAAAGCAAACATCGAATCTTTTAACTTACAAATGGTATCTTCGAAGCTTTGTCATTCCACACAGCTAATAGCCCAAGAGAGGCAAAAAATCCCAACCCGCCGCACAACCAGGCCAACGCTTCATACTACAATACAAGATAAATTTATAGATCAACATCGAACCCTAACCGCTAATCAATAGTAAACAACAAATCTATAATATATCCGTGTGTGCGTGCGTTTGTATATATGTATTCGATTGAAATGGGGAAATGGCCCGACCTTGCCAACAGTATCAGCAATCCGATCGATACAAGGTTCTGGAAATGGAGTCCCGTTATCCCAAACAAGCTCATCATTAACCGGAAGCTGCATTTCAGCAATTTTAGGTTTTCATCCTACCTTCGATGTAAGATTCGGCCGAAATGTAAAATGATCAATAGAAGAAATTTTAGGTTATACCGGTTTGTTGGGGACGATGTGTTTTCCGACGGGGAGGCCCATGCCGGCGCGCTGCCGGAGGGAAGAAGCAACGGAACGGGAAACGACGCCGTTACCAGCCATGATTTTTGACGCTACGTGGCTCAACCTTCCTGCCATTTTCGATTTCTTTTACCTCTGCTATGGAATTTGAAGGAAGTGTCAAGTGATGAGATCGGTGATTCTTCGATTTGGACAAAATGGTGGCTGGGATTGACAATTTCGACCTACGATTGTCCATGAAAATAATAAAATTAGTATTAACGATCACATTATTAACATTATAATTACAATTACAAGGGTTAATTGCAAGAATTTAAATCAACTTTGCCTACTTTTGCAATTTTCACACGGACTTTCAAACGTTGCATATTTTAATATAACCTTTTCAGTTTTTACAATTTTCACATAAACGTTGTATATTTTAATATAACATTTTTATTTCTTGCAATTTTCACATAAACTTTAAAAGATTGCAAGTTTTAACATAACAATTGTTTATTTTGCAATTTTCATATACTTTCAACTTACAAATTTTATTATATTCTTTAGAAATTTTACAATTTTAGCGTATAACTTTTTATGACGAGATAATTAATTAGCTGGTTAATCATACATACATGGTGAATTGTATTGAACGTGATATTTCTTTTTATTATAATTAACAAACATATTATATTCTATTAATCTAGTGAAATTGATTAAATGACATATTTATAATGAAATTTACTCCCGGGGTCACATATTTATGATAAGTTTTCGAAATTTACACCCAATTTAAGAATACTAATATTTGATTTGGAACATCACTATAGTTTAAAATATCATAATGATGCACAATCACTTAGAATAAATGGATTTGGAATAGCCAAATCTAATGGATTAAAATGAATTCTTTGTTGATATTGAAAATTGCAAATTTCAACATTTTATGAGCAAAAATATCAAAATGTCATGTTAAAAATTTTTAAAAGTTTGTGTGAAAATTGCATATAAGTAATTGTTGTGTAAAAATTGCAAAAAAATGAAAAGGTTATGTTAAAATATACAACGTTTGAAAATTTGTGTAAAAATTGCAAAAGTAGGTAAAGATTGTTTTAATTCATGCAATTAACCTAATTATAATTTAATGTTTCATTTTAAATTTTATTTCCTTTCGTCGGTAAAATAATTAGCAAAATATAACGTATTAATCTGTTTAATATGTTAAAGGAGTCCCGGAGTTAAAAAAAATCCTGCCAAATTACTTTTTCCTCCAAATTATCGGACGAATCATTTCCCGCATCAAATGTTGTCATTTCAAAAATTCATTTCCTACCAAGAGTCACCATCCCCAAACAGTGTCTCTCTGTCATTACCAATCCACTTATATATATACACAATTACACATCACCATATGTGCAGAATAACATCGCAAAGACCAAATCAACAAAGATATGAGAGAGAACAACTCTGATGAAAGGCTAAAAAAACTCATCCCAACAAACCAAATGAAACAAAACAACGCATCCCTTATAATTGTCCAATTAACCAAATCGGGGCGCGTGGCGAAGTAGGGTTGTATTTCGAACAAAATTGATGGCATTATTGATGTTGCCAGCAACAAAGCGAGATATTTGGTGGATTGATTTGTCAAATGGTGGTCGGAATTGGAAATCTCAAGGACGGATAAAATTGGATTAGAAAATTATTGATGACGGAGAAAATTGGATTAGAAAATTATTGATGGGGCTGAGAGCGAATTAATCACGATACATTCACCAAATTAGTGCAACCATTGATAAACAAATAGGCTATGGCTTCAACTGAAACCCACAGATCGAAAATTGCATAAATAGCAAGAGGCAAATGAACTCAGTAGTTGAACTATTGACGGAGGGAGCACGACGGCTGACTGAGAATTCGAAATATTATCGTTAATCATGGTGAAATAAGAAAGATATTTCAGGTATGGGGAAATCAAGAAAGATACATAGAGGCCATTGTTGCTCTAATGCCTTCTGCCAAATGCTACCCTACTTCACTATATAAACGGTGCGGCGCTCTACTGTTCACTGATTGTTGGTCCTAAATCAGAGATAGATAATAAGCGGATGCGTTAGTCTATGAAATCAGTTGCAGAAAAGATAAGCCTAATTTTATCTCAGCTGGCTTAGGAGTAAGTCGCTGGGCTTCTTAAAGATGCTGTCGAGTAGGTCCGTTAGAGTTTATTTTCAGTTATACTCCAACTACTATGAGGCAGCTGCGTTTCAAACACTTCACAGAATTGTAAGAGAAACTGTAAACAGACACGGATATTATAGAGGTTCGGATTTAATCAGTCCTACTCTTTCTTCAGATGAAGGGAATTCACTAATCCTTGTTATACACGGTGTTTGAACACGGTTTACAACTAAGATTCTTCTAAAAAGAAAAGCTTTAATGCTTTCGGTCGCAGGCACGACTAATCTTTGAAGCTTACCGGAGTTTGTCTCTTGGGCTTCTTTGTTCGACAAGTGAAGGTTTTAGTTCCCTTTAGAACGTGAATCAGGTAATGGGGATGTTCTCAGATAATAGTCTGAGAAAGGTCTCGAAACCTTTGACTATAAACAGCTTTCAGATCTTCGGTAGGTCTCGAGTTAGAAACAAGCTAGATTAAATTAAATACAAACATCAATTATTAAAATAATACCGTTTAAAAAATATTAGGTACAAATGTTGTACTTTCAACCGAAAGGTAATATTGGCCTACTAGAGACATCAATATATGAGTATTAAGTTAATTGGATTTTAATTTATTATGGCAATAAAGAGAAAGTAGGTTTGATATGTTAAGAAAAACTATTAAATATAATATTGTGCAACGCATGGGATTAAAGTACTAGTTAAATTATATATATTTGTACCCATTACTTAGAAAAAGTGAGCCACCAATTCAGGTACAAGATACTATCATTATTGCTGCACCCGACCTTTCCCAACCTGGAGAGCTTGAATAGGACATATGGCCGAGGTTGGCAGTTCAAAAATATATTTACTTTTTGTATATATTAATATTATTAAAATAATATTACCATAATTAATATTTATTTTATAGAGTTAGAAGTTATGAAACTACGTGTACGAGAGGGTGTAAACGAGTCGAGTCGAGCTGAATCGAGATAAGCCGAGTATTGCCAGGCACGAGCTTGATTAGGGGTGGGTATTTGGTTTTTGGTTTGGTTTTCGGCCAAAAAATAACCCAACCGGTATAACCAATTTTCTGGGAGCAGTAATCGAATCGAAGCAAGTCGAATGCCCGTGACAACTGAATTGAAATTGTGTAATCGGTAATTTAGTTACTTCAGTTCAGTTCGGTTTTAATTGACATTTAAATAAACACCTGTATCGCAAGCAAATAAATTGAGAAAAATTCAAAGTCAACATACATTGACCAATAACACATGAACAACAAATAAGAAATAATACCAACAATCAACCAAAAACATCATAATTTAAACAATCTCTCAAAAGACATCAATCTATCATCTTAAACAAGTCTTCAAAAAGTAAAATATAATAATAAAACAGAAAAATAATAATGTTAAGTCTTCAACTTCTGTAGACTAGCTACTAGACGGTAAACTTACAAAACAAGAATCGAATAAGATAAAGTTAGAATAGTAAACTTAATGAAAAAAAGAAAAGATGTAGAGTTCGAAATAGATGTTAGGTTCTTCAAGTTGCTCAATATCTTCAAGATCTTCTTCAACATTAATTGGAGATGAATCTTCACGAAGCGAATCTTAAGCACAAATAAGACTTTCTACCACTTTAGGAGTTAACGAACACCTAGATGAATCAAGTATTCGTCCTCCAAGGCTAAATGCCGATTCCGATGCTACGGTGGAAATAGTTATGAACAAGATATCACGAGCCACTTTGGAAAGAATTGGAAATTTAGGCTCATTCACTTTCCACCATGCTAAAATGTCAAACATTTTTATCATCTCCTCAATGTCTTCATTAAGAAACTTGTCCACCCCACTTAAACCACTCTTCTTTCGATTATGAAATTGTTTGTAATCCGAACAGATCCTCTTCATCACCTCAAACGTTGAATCCTCAACATTCATTTCATATATCACCCCAGTTCCACCTCCACCTCTAACAGATTCAATACTTTTTTCAAACAAACATTGTCTACTATAATCATCATATAGTGCAACAAATTCATCTTTCAACTTTTCTCCCATAGACTTACTGATATCACCATACATATTACCTAGAGCTAATTATTCCCATTTCAATTTATATCGAGGATCCACAATAACAACAAAAACAATAACTTTGTTCATCTTTCGTGGATCTCCCAATACTTGTCAAATTTTTCCTTCATTCTCTTTGACCTCTCATTCAACTCTTTACCACGACACTTAATCCAAGCATCGAACAACAAATGCAACTTATAAATCTCATGCATAAACAAATTTGATGTCACATAAGTAGATCCAGAAATCCTACATGTCATCTTTCTTGCTTGTTGCGTCCTCTTTATTAGGCACCCCTCTACCTTAGAATTTTCTAGATCAATTCTATAAGTTGGATCTTGCAAATCAAACTTATAGAACACTCTCTCAAACTTACATGCAGAATTCAACATCAAATAAGTGGAGTTCAACCAAGTGGAAACATCCCAGCACAACAAACTTTTGGTTGTAATTTTTTCATGTTCACAACATTCTTTGAATTCTTCATCTATCATGTGATTGTCTAACATATCTCACATATTTCTAACCCTTTTCACAGATGTCTCAACATCTTTCAACCCCTTTCACACCATCGAATTAATGATATGAGCAATGCATCTTACATGAAGATGTTCATAATTTCTAATGCTAGTTCCCCAATCACCTATTTGATCTTTTAAGGATTCAAGTGTCGTATCATTAGAAGAAACATTATCAACTGTGATTGTGAACACCTTCTCAATCGCCCATTCATTTAAACATTTTCAATTTCCTAGCCTATGTCTTTACCTTTGTGACCAGGAATTGTACAAAAATTTATGATTCTTTTTGTGTAATTTTCAGTCATCATCAATGTAATGAGCCGTAAGACACATGTAATTCATCAACTATAAAGGAGACCATGTATCAGTGGTTAAACAAACTTTTTGTTTTGTTGATTTCAATATTGCCATAAGTGTATTCATCTCCTCAATATAGATATCAAAACAATGACGTGAAACTGTCCACCTAGATGGAACTTGAAATCTAGGACAAACCTACTCATCAAACGTCTAAATCCCCTACCTTCAACATGCTTAAAAGACAACTCATCTAACTTCCAAGTACTTAGACATGCATTTGACTCTGGCTGAAAATTCTATAGTCTGCTTATGATCTACACTAGCAGGAATTTTTCTGCACGTACTATTGTGATTAAGGTGTGACCAAGTCCCATTTATCTTAGAATCACTAGCATATGTTTTACTACAATGTAAGCATTTTGTTCTTTTGCTACCATTTTCAGCAGTAAAACGTTCAAAGTGATCCCATACCTCTGACCTTCTATCCATTTCTTTCCTTTTTTATTTTTGGTGTTGGACCTTCTGCTGCTTTCGAGGAAGCTTCATGATCTATTGTATTTGTGCAACCTTCTGGATTAGATTTAGACATCTGAAATCATATAAAAATTAAGAATAGACCAATACAATCTAAAAAAAACTAAGAAAAGAATCAGTAAAACCTGAATCCAAAATATTAACCAAAAAGGTTTCCAACAAAATGTCATAAAAAGGGCATAAACTCGAATTCTCAAACCAGAAAATATTCACATCCAAAACCAGCTCAGAAAAAAAAATAATTAGAAAAGCAGAAGGAAGGAGGCGCGATGGTTAGAAAAGCAGAAACGAGGTTAAGGACGAACGACGACTAGAAGATGGGTTAAGCTTATACCATTGAGGACGACATGTGATGAAATCCAAGGTCAAAGGTCGAGAGAGAAGTCCATTGG
>AYJT01032973.1:0-14031 GCA_001278415.1 Ocimum tenuiflorum | reverse complement strand
ATATGTTAGTTCGTTTAATTATTTTTTCCTTCTTCTAAAAGATATTCTATGAATGTGAATACATGCTACGCGAAAGCCCTAAATAGATATATGACTTATCCGTGAGGGTAGATACATAAATAGTCGATGAAAAGAATATGCATACATAGATGGGAGGATCATGTATGATTAAATTAGAAGTGGTGATGGATCACATTGCACACATGCAAGGCTATTGAAAATAGGGTAAGGAAATGATGAAGAAGAGTAAAGGTTGAAAAGGAAGGAAGGAGTAAATAATGAAAAATGCACGTGGGGTGTGTAACGCTGCAAGTCAAGGGACATTTATCGCTTATGAGGATGCGCCATCATCTCCACATATAACTTAAACTAAATTATATGTTCTCTTCTATAGGATATAATTTTATTTTATTCCGATCTCAATAAATTTAAATTTAGTCTCATAAATATATGTTGGTTCCACCTATACGATTTCTTGCACATTTAGTTTCAGTTACAATAAAAATTTGTATTTCCTGCTCTCTATGCAATTCATTTAGAATAAAATAAGTCAAATAAAATAGAGAGTGAATTTACAATAACCTGCATAAAAGTACATAATAATGATGGAATCAACATGTAAGGATGTGACAATCCAAAATAAATAAAATTATATGTCAAAAAACCAAAAATACAATTCACCTAATTTCCCTTTATGTTTTTTTAAAAATGCTTACCCTTTATGTTTATACAACGGGGGAAAGACTAATTAAAACAACCATGTGGGCTCACCACGTCTGGTAGTTTGACACACAAATATATATGGAAGATTTGGTTCGAACGAGAACCTAATCACGAATCTTAATAAGGGGTTTAATAATCAGTTAAATCCATACAAAGATCATATAAAGTTGGATTTAGTCAAACTAAGTTGATCAAAACTTCAAACATGCAAGGGAAAAAAAAAAAAGTACGCGGTGTATTTTATATCTGCCTTTTCTCCCTCTTTTTATTTCATTTTCTCTTGTTTTTAAAAATTATAAACCACTCAATTTAGAATATTTTTTCACGTACTACCTACCAAAATGGAGATGTTTTTCTATTTGGGATAAAACAGAACTTGTGAACATTTAAATTTCATTTCAACGCCGCATACCAAAATAAACAACAAAGTCAAACTTGCGGAAACTTTAACGTCTAAAAATTCAACCATAACTCTATTTATCGTTTTTAAGCTAACTCATTAAACAACTTCAATACTTTTAGTTATAAGGCTCTTGCAAGAAAAATACTTATTATGTAGTATTTGGTACATATAAGTATTTTTATTAAAATTTACAATTTAACTGCGCTCGAATCACAATATAATAAAACAATTTAAGTAAAACAAAAGTCAAAATAATCTTTTTCTTATGTATCGACACAATCGGCCGAAATCCAATCTATACAATCTTGTTCTCTCTGAACTACACTTAGACATCTTATTATAAACATTTATTAAATACAATGGTATATAGAGACCATTTTCAATACATCTTTCACTTTAACGGAGCTGCACTTTTCCTATTAAATACATAATATAATTCCAAACAACAAAACATAATTAGCTACATCATGCAAGTGAATTAAAGAATAAAAAGTTGATCAAATAATTGATTCTAGCTAGCTAGATGTTTCTAAATCCTCTATTTCCTAATGGTGTTTTACTCTCTATTCTACAATTAAATATCTTAATTTTTATAGTAGATATTATAAAAATAAAAATTAATTATGATATAATACACTCTAATTAGTATTTATAAACAAAATTCTTAATTTTTTAAAAAATCACAAAATATAACTATGAATTAATCAACTTAAATAATGAATATTAATTTAAAGTTAAATACCAAAATTATTATATACCCTAATTTGGTGGTGTAAAAATTTTGTTGAACTTTTAAAATTATCCTAAGTTATAATAAATTATTAGTTTATAAAAGAATTAAAAAATTTTTGAAAGTGGAATAGAGAGTGGAGCACTGTTAGGGAGTAGAGGATTTCAAGTGGTTTATTACGTAATTATATATCATCCAATAGTTCTATTTTATTAAATACACATTAATTATGTTAATGACAGACATCACATAATAATAACACCTTGAATACTCAGAGTCACACGTGTGGGTGTGGGTGTGTGTGGAGATGATGTATATGGGAAACAAAGTTAGAGGGTTGTTTAAAATGAGGGCAGATATTGCGGCAGAAGAAAAGGTGCACTGCCTCTTTAACCCAAAATCTCAATTGCATGACTCCCCCATTTTCCTTTCACACCTCTCTTCTGTTTCACATCATTTTCATTCCCTTCATTAACTTCTATTCGGCATTTTTTGGCCTTCAGCCCAATTCTCTCACACACACACACACAAACTATCCATTATGAGAGCACTGATAAATCATGACAGCAAATCTCATCCATTAAATTTTGAAATGGACGGATCTGATTCCCTGTTTTTGGTTGCATATGATGGTCTTATATTCAGCAAGTGCAAGTTATTTGCTTCCAATATGCAAATTACATTCTTACCATATGCAATCCGTAATATTAAATAAGGTAAATATCGGTAGTCCGTTTAATAATCAGATTTACTCTCGCATTATAAATATTTGCAGAAACTAAAATCAAATTAATTGTTCGGTCGATTGCAATTGACTTTGTTCAAAACACATGACTTAAATCCATTTCAACAGCAGTAGCCACGCATTATTTACCTACGGAACGCAAAATAAACAATTTATTTAGATTTATATTGCCTCAAAAACAATGTTATCTCGCAACCTAAAAACAAGGTTTTCGATTAGTTCCAGTGACTGAACATCTCACTTTCAGAACATGCACGAGTGGAGAAAAAAGAGGTCATTCCCACCTAACCCTAGTTAGCTACTTTTCACATTGCAGATATATATAGTTATTGTCATCGGCAAATGGGATTCCTAAACTTACGTTTCTCACATTACAACGTTGAACAGTTCATAAATGGAAAGATTATATAATAGAAAATCATACTACTTGTTTTTATATTTATTTGTTCTTTAAGGCCTAAAATAGGAATTTTATACACACACGTTCTCATGTATGTACGCGATCTTGTAGAAAAAATCAACATTATACACGTAGTTTCCACACTGTAATCAAATGCGTCTTTTTAAATACACACGTTGTGTTAGATGTATTATGCAATTCGAATCCCTGGTTACACAATGATGTTATGTATTATGTTACATTGTTTGGATTATTGACGAGTATATCAATCACGGGAGATCAATTATGGTTACACAATGATGTTATGTCTTTATTAGGGACTCGATTTATCTCTATTGATTTGTTCATTTGTCAATAATCCAAACTATGTAAAACAATATGTAACAGAGGATCCGGACCGGTTATTATGTGCTTTGAGTAAATCGTTGCTCCCATACAATTTTAAATATTTAATATTTATCTGCAAACAAGGAAAAAACTATTAGACCACACCTATATTTCACACTACTTATTAGCATATGTATTAGTACTAATTTTTGTATTAATCTATAGTTTGTACAATTGACTGAGCTATATCAAGATCCTTGTTGGGCCTTGAATGCTCTACTATGATTAAGGTAATAACTTTTTAATTAATGAGTTTATAATTATTTAGGAAACGCATTTAAGCACTAATTAATTTGAGCTTACACCCGACCTAATGCAAGAGATATCACAAAGTTAATTAATTAGTAGAACAAATCTCAATTCCTTACTATATTGATTTCTTAGTTATCTTCGACATAATTTCATGTCTGTTTGATGTACTGAATCTGTTAATTTACTTAATCAAACAATATGCATTGAAAGAGCGGAGCCACGGTAAAGTATTATAACAACACGTTGTACTATATTTAGTAAAATAAGTGATGGCAACAGAATGTTATTAATTGTGTGGATGAGATTAATTGAATTAATTAAGTTTTAATTATGATGGTAGTGGTCTGTATAACATCCAGCTTTAATTCGAGAAATAGGTTTGGTTCATTGGATTTACTGTGCATTTCTACTTTATGTTAAGCAATAACTTTAATACTCGAACAAATAGGTCTCATTTTCTTAACGCTAATGGAAAAATACTGACTATAAGCAATTAATGCGCAGAAATGACACTTGCGAATCTTGGGGTCCCATTAATCTCATTCTCACTCTCTCATTCTATGTCATGTCATGGGTTAATCTCATCTCATCACTTATTTTATTAAAGATTCATGTCTCACTCATATTACACATGTATAGATATCAATTCAATTCGAAACCGATGGCCGATTCAAATAGACCGAGCCGAAAAGTGAGTTAGGGTTGAAATATTTTGACATCAATAAATTTTTAACTTCAACGGTACGAGACCAAATAGCCCAAAAGCTTAGCGAATCAGCCCAATCTACCTGATTGGCTTTTCTCATGATATTTCAATCGCGAAAATGCTATATTATAACCAAGTTTATATATAATGTATATATTTTTTAATAGATGATGTACTCCTAAAAAAAAATTATATATAATGTACATAGTTTTTAATAGATGATGAGGGTATTGAATATTTTATCATTCATGAAGTTGAAATATGTTTTGAAAGAAATGAATAAAATTTTTTTTTAATGTAAATTGATAAATGCATAGAGATTGTGATACGTTTTTAATTTTTTTACATTGAGAGGAGAACTATTTGAAAAAGTAAAATAGTAACAAATTTATACTGGGATAAAAGTTAACAAAACCAAATCTGTATATTTGTTGGCCTGATGAATAATATAAAAGCATAATGATTATGATCAGAATCAAGAATTTCCAACCTAAAAACATTTATCCCAAATGAACTCGAGTTACCCCCACATAATCCAATATTGCTGACCTGACGATTGATATCTCTATATGTATACAAGTCATATTAGATCATCTTGTGAATTTTTTTGTACTCATGATAATCTTTTTCTTTTAATTATGATTGCTTGGATGTACATGAGGAAGTTACGATCAATTGATTTATTTTAAAATTGTTTGGCCTGCCAGGAAATGTTAATTGCAATAGGGGATAGTGTCGGATGTATGTGGGATCCAATCTCATGTGTGAGAGGTGGACACTACCTATATATATTGGTAGCATATATCCACCCTGACTTGCCGATTGAGTACATTACATCTAAATAATTAATGATCGATATGCTACATGACTATATCCAGATTTTTTATTTCCAATTATTTTTATATTCCATGAGCTTGTAGATTATTATCTATTATTAATAAAATAAAGTAAAATACAACAGAAGATAGCCGTGACTTGCTTATGGTTTCACAGTGTTGAGATATGTATAGTTGTAAGGCAGACAAAGACTTTTGGATTACTAGCTAGCTTGTTTTTTCTATTGAAAATTAAATAGTATAGAATAAATCTATGTTTTCGCTCACAGAATATTCATTTTCTGAAACTCAAATGGTACGTAAAAGTTACTAAATAACCCGTGGTACGTGAAAAAATTGTAAAATGTCACATTTAATGTTGTCAATGGAAATTGGGTAGAGTTTATGGGTTCGGGCATAAGAAAGTAAAATATTTTAGGGTTATGAAACAGATTGATGGGTTGACCCATGCATGCATGCACAACATAGACAACCCATTCAATGGGCGTTCAAGTGTTACCAGCATTCATTTGATCATTTTCTAAAGACGATCCAAATCAAGAGTAGATATAAGTTCCTCTTCATTTTCTGATCCACTACCAACAATTTCTTAGAGCTTTGTAACCAGCAAGCCATGAGTTGGTAACCAGTAACTCAACTGATGATTGTTTACTGACACGTATGTATGTGTGGATAAAAAAGCCTTTGAAATAAAGGTTATATATCTTTAGGGGGAAAAGATTACCCCCTCTATTATATTGCACTTGTCTTGGTACGTATTTGAAATAACAACAATTAATCAGCATCTTATTTGATGGAATAACAAAACATTATGATTAATTCAGTTTGTAATCTGTAGAAATCCATTCTTCATTTTCGTAGCTAGCTAGCTATGATGGTTATGATTATCAGTAGACAGAAGCAGTGGGTAGTGTTTTATATATATAGGATATATGGAATGTCAACGAAAGGAGGTGGGCTCATTGATTGGTGCGAGTGTGACCTTTCATGCAAACCTCATACAGAATTATAACTCTTTACTCTTTACTATGTCAAAAACAGCAACCAATTCAACTTCTCCAAAACTTATATATATTTTTTTTTTGCATTAATAGGGTAATATGGAATCAGCTATTTTTTTTTTAATCATGGATTAATGATTTTAGAATCCCCAACTCCTACAGGGAGCCTCCAAGGGATGGGCTATACCAAAAACGTTTTGAGAAATTGGAGCATAGAATTATATTGCATACAGAAATTTAACCACGAAAAATGCGCATTATCTTGAATTATGGTTTATGCATCTTAAAGCGTGAACAGTTTTGGTTTTCATATTTTGTGCATTTCTTTCAATGTTTTGAGTGATTGTGATAAGCTGAATTCATTATTCAGAACCGTGATCCTTAATTATTATATACCCAGCTTTTGTAATAATTCCAACAACTTTATCTTTCCATATTTTCTTCAAATCTAAATGATGCTCCGATAAGTCATGTTTATTATTATTATTCTGTTCATGAAAACGACTGCTTAAATTTTATGCAAATCACAAGTTAAACCTATAATCACTCAAATTATGACGGGATTTTACGATATCATCCATTAATTCCATAGGGAAGATTGTCATAAACATTTGCACAAAAATTAACAAATAATGTCCTTATGGATTTTTAATTACATTTTTTACTGTACTCCTTTTTGTTTCATTCTTGGTGCTATGCATGTTAAGCTATAACTATACATACGCCAAACATTCGCAAATTGGGATCGGAGATTAAATTGTATTTTGGTATTAACATTTTCAATATACATGAATCAATAAATCATATAAATCTTTTTAGTCTGCTTGTGTGATTCTTTCTTCAGTTCATCTTCTCACTCCCTTTCTTGAGGGGTAGTTTTGGTTAATACTGTTTAAGAGGAGCTTCTGGAGGATAAAAGCAGTAAATTGAGATGGGCCAGAATGCATTGTGTTAATTCTTTTGGGCCTTTAAAGTTGGGCTGAGTTAATAAAACATAATTTGCACCAAAAATTATTGGAATGTTTTCACCTAAATACAAGTGTATATTTCTCACTTGCTCTTGCATTCACTTTCAAAATTCTACAACATGGAAGAATTATATGACTCGAATAATAAAAATAAATAAAAAGTAATTGTATGTTTCTACCTAAACGCAAATGGAAAACGTGTATATCCAACATAAACTGAGCATATAGTTGCATAATCTTCATGAATGTTTGACGAGTTAAATATGTTCTGAAAGCCTGTTCCAATTTGCTTCCGTGCACTAATATATATGACATTCTTATCTTTAGTTTATGTATAATCAGTTACAAGTGATGATGGAGATGATATACATGTAGTAATAAAAAGTTGTCCCTTCGAAAACAATCCAATAATGTACATCCATATGTGAAGCATCTTTAGTGTAAAATGTCTAAGGTTCAATCCTACCCCTCCATCCCAACTCAATACTATTTAATAATAAAACTTTTAAAAAAAGTATTTATATTATTTTCTAACTATAATTTTATTACTGATAACATCTTAATACATGAAAAAAACTCCATTTAAAGATTGAGCCTAATATTGAAGAAAAATTATTCAATAATGGTTCTATGAATAAAAACTCAATCTCAAGTAGTTTTGTTGCCTTTTAATAGAGTTTTTCATCGATGACATATCAACAATTAGAAATTTTTGCTCAATTACAAAGATTGGACCCAAATCTTAAAGCAAATAATATATTAAATAATTATTTTTGTGATAAAAACTCGAATTAAAATAATTATACTATTATTCGATCCCCTGCATTTGCGTATATACACGTGTATTCCCCTGTTTTTGTCATCACAACCTCAGTGTGATTTCTTGTATGCAGGCTGGCAATTAGGTGAAACGAAAATGAACTTGACAGTGAATGAAGATGAAAATACAATAAAATAAATATTCATTTCCATATTTCACAAGATTATAAAAGATAGATGCAAGTTTGTCTCCTCATGCATACGTTGATGTGTTAGAATAGATAATGTCTTTTGTATCTATCCCTAGCTTAAGTTTAGGTACACGTTTTGTGTGTGTATGCCTGTGATAGTTGTAATCAATAGTCAATCATAAAATGTTTCTCAATAATTTCTATGGTTGGTATCCACAGGAAATGGAATAAAAAGCATATTATGATTCTGCAATTACTAATAAAATACATAAAATGAATGAAATCTATTTCAATTATCTCTACATATATTCGATATTCTGTTATATGTATTTTTGTGTTGAGAGATCAATTATACGAGGATTGAGGAGTATAGCTTTGCTGAGCTGGAGGTGTAACAATGTCAGAATATTACCGTTGAGAGTTAGTTAGAGAAATGGATATGAGGTGCACGTGAGTTTGTTATTGTAGAATAAATATATCTGAAATTGATAGTTGTATTCACATAGATCAAGATACAGTCTCTGTAATTAGTTTTCAATTTCCTCTTGATCCACAAAATCCCTTTCCCCTCTTCGTGGACGTAAGTGAGAAATCATTGAACCACATAAATTAATCGCATACTCTTTTCATTTATGTTCTGTTATTTGTTGTTAATCTCAATTCGAATCAATCATTTCAACAATTGGCGCCGTCTGTGGGAACGGATTGTCGGTGGTAGATCGTGGTGAAAGGGTAATCGCTCCTCACTGTTCGTTGAATTGATTTTTGCCTCCTTTATCCGCCGATTGCTCTTGAGGCTGAGAATGATATTACCAGCTGAGTAGAAGATGAGTACTACTAAGATCGACATAGATAAGTTCAAACAGTAAGAATGATGATTTTGGATTGTGGAAAGTTAAGATGCAAGCTATGCTGGTGCATCAAGGTCTAGATAATGCCTTGATCGATGCCAAGAAAGCGTTTGTTAGTGAAAGCAAGTTTAATTATCCTCCTAGGGAATAAGATCTTGCATGAAGTTGCGAGAGAAGCGACTGTAGCAGTATGGAAGAAGTTGAAAGCTCTATACTAGACTAGATCGTTGGCAAATCGTCTGTACATAAAACAAAAGTTGTATTCATGTAAGTTTACAGATGACAAGAACTTGTTAGACCAAGTGGATGAGTTCAATAAAGCGATAGACGACCTGGAAAACATTGGGGTGAAATTGGAAGACGAGGATTAAGTGAATGCTCTTCATAGATGGTATGACAATATGAGAAAATCTATGGTAGATGGTAGGGAGAGCACAATTTCTCTCGATGAGGTCCAATCCGCATTGAAGTTAGAAGAGGTTCAGAAGTTGTTTGGGTCGACTTATGAATTCGCAGCAACTGGGTTAAACATTTATTCAAAGTCTAGCAAGTTCTAAGAAGCGAAGATTTGAAGAAAAGGGGATTGCACAATCTAACTGGAAAGAGGATGAGCTGAAAGAAGATAACAAATGTCATTTTTGTAGGAAAATTGGACATTTAGGATTGCTATAGCTAGAAACAAAGGCAAGGAACTAATATGGTGGAGGAAATTAAAGGTCCAATACCTACAAAAATGATGAATATTTCTGATGATCAAGCGACAGATAAATGGATTCTTGATTCGGGGTGTTCATTCCACATGTGTCCTAATGAATCTTGGTTTGTTAAAGAAAGAACACCTAGGAGTGGCGGTTCTGGGAAATGAGCAACAATGTTCTGTGGAAGGGATTGGATCAATCCGCTTGCGGGCTCATGATGGAACTGTCAAAATTTTGACAGAAGTTCGGTTCATTCCCCAATTAAAGCGAAATTTGATATCATTGGGAACTTTGCAAGAAAAAGGATACACATTCACTTCATATAAGGAAAGAATACTCATCAAGCAAGGAAATAGGTTGGTAATGAGAGGAACAAGGGAAAATACCCTATATTATCTGATGGCTGAAACTGTTGTGGGAGAAATTGAGACAACATTGAAAAATAATACATGGCTCTGGCATAGAAGGCTTGGGCATTTTGGTGAGAAGGGCTTAACTGAACTCCATAAGCAGGGGAAAGATAAAAGGCTCCTTGCAGCTAATGGGGAAGGACTGTGAGGAATGCATACTTGGAAAATCCAAAAGATCTCATATGGATTAAGTACTCATAGTTCAAAATCTATTCTAGATTATGTGGATTGTGATTTGTGGGGGCCCTCTAGAACTGAAACTATAGGGGGTGGTAAATATTATATGTGCATTATGGGTGACTACTCTAGAAAAACGTGATTATATGTTCTAAGGATTAAGTCAAATGCGTTTAAAAAATTTAAAGAATGGTGCATTGCCGTTGAAGTTGAAACTGGCAGAAAAGTAAAGTTTCTAAAAACTGACAATGGTCTAGAGCTCCTTAGTGAACAGTTTACAAAATTCAGTAAAGAAAAGGGTATTCAGAGACCCCATGAGGTAGTTGAAATGATGAATAGAACTATTATGGAAAGAGTTAGGTGTCTGTTACTCACTTTTGGATTAAGTAAAAAATTCTGGGGAGAGGCTACTGCTACTGCATGCTTTCTTTTAAACAGATCACCCTCTGCTGCAATTGACTTTGAGGTGCCAAAAGAAAGATGGCCAGTTAGGAAAATAAGCCTGGTTTTTCTGCTGTCAAGCATTTGTACATGTGAAAAAGGATAAAGTAGAACCAAGGGCTTTAAGATGTGTTTTTGTAGGGTATCATGAAGGAATTAAATGATACAAGTTTTGAACCATGAATGAATAAAGCCTTGATAAGTAGAGATGTGGTGTTTCAAGAACATAGAATGCCATATCTGGAAATGGTTGGTTCTTCCAAGTCTTTATAGATGAAAGACTGCGCAGATTTGTTCCAAGTGGAGTTAGAAGATGGCTCAGTAAATGACAAGATACATAATAATAGTTCACGTGAGAGTTCAAGAGTAAAGTTAGAGAAGAACTTGAATTGAGTGATCAGGGATCCGAACTTGATGATTATCGGTTGGCGTGAGATAGAGAAATGAGGGAAATCAGACCTCCAGATAAACTCTGTCAAGCTGATGTGATACATATGCTCTGAATGTTGCAGAAGATATAGAATATCATGAGCCTAGGAAATATCTTTGTCCAGAGAGGGAATTTTGGATACAAGACAAGCAATGGTTGAGAAGATTGAATCTCTTAAAAGAAATAAGACCTGGGAACTAATCACAGATGCATGTGTTGCAAATGGAAATATAAGAAGAAAGTTGAAATGACTGCAGAAGGGGAGAAAATCAGGTATTTTAATGAGATTTTTGCTCTTGTGGTTAAACATTGTACTATCAAAGTATTACCAGAGAGGTTTGAAACTTCATCAATTAGATGTAAAGATTCTTTCTTAAATGGGGGGTTAGAGGAGCAAATATGTAGCGACCTGGAATTTTTCAAAATTTCGTACTACTTTACTCAATTTTTAAAGTAAAGAAAAATACATTTTAAAGAGTTATGTTCCTTTAATTTGCTCCTAAATCACTATTCAATCTATATTATTACACTATTATTTTAATTCCCATTTTATTATTCCTAATCATTTATTTTCATTATCATCATGATCATCATTTTTGCATCATTTGAGCCGAATGTTGTTTTGTAAGCCATGATATTATTCTCAAGCCCAGAATAAGTTTCAACCCAGATTATTTATTTTCTAGGCCTGTGAAATTATTTGAGTCAAGAGATTATTCATCCCTTCCACTTCAACCATGGCGGAGCAACTGCAGCCGTTCCATTTCAATTGGTAGCTATTTTCTTCCCACAATTTCAAAGTCCTTCGGCCTTCCCACTATTCATCCTCATCATTTCTCTTAAATGCAAGACCATTGTGCAATAAAAATGAGGTATTTTGAGCCAATCACATTATCTCCATGGAACCTTTTTCTTCCTCTCAATTTGGTAACGGTAGTGGCGGCCAAAGGTTTGCAACCCTTCAATTAGCCCACCATTACACCACATTATTTTTCATGAATTATCATAATCAATTGAAGACTCTTGAGCTATCAAACTCACATGATAAAAGATTCATAGTTTCATTCTGATTCACCACAATCAAAAAGTTCTCTTTCATTTTAAAGTTTTCTTCTTCGATCCGAGGTAATTTTCACTCTTCTTCCTTGCATATCTCATTGGGGAAAGGAATTGAGAGAACCCAGCAACGCCTATTTTCTCGATGAAATTGTGCTCATTTTGATGACTGCATGTTTTATTTGTTGGCTAATTTTATTCGTCAGGACAAGTTGCATAAAATTCCATTTTTTTTTTTCAAAAACCCATCATGCAAGTGTGTGCTATTATGCATAAGTGTGTGTGCTATTTATTACTTAATAAAGTCATGATGATAATCATACCCATACATGTGTAGGTATGTATAGGTATGAACATAAATTGAAGTTTTAAAGACATTTTGGACGTATGCATTTTCTTTACACACGTGTTATGAAATTTATATTAATTATATACTATCATTATTTAGGCAGCGCGTGGACTAAATAACTCGTACAACTTTACCAAGTCACAGTTCAAATTCAAGTTAAGGTGAAGATCCTAACGTGGTAATTTATTATTTATCCATGTTATATTATTATAATACAGATGCACATTTCAGATAAGCCGATAAGGTTGCATGTCACAATTTGGCCTTTGGGCTGCACATTTCAAATAAACCGACAAGGCTGCAAGTTATAATTCAGCCTGCAGGCTGCATATTTCAGTTCAGCTGACGAGCTGCAGATATTACATATTGCTTGTTTATAATTGTATAACTTGAATAATTGATCTCCACTGAGCTAGTGACGCTCACCTCAAAGTCATTTTTATTTTTCCGGTTAAGGTACCGAGCGATGAATAACAACGAGGATGATGATGAGGCCTGAAGAAAATAAAGATTATTTTATTTTTTATTTTATTTTATTTTTGTTTCGAGTATCTTCAAATTTTATGTCTTATTTCAATAAAAAGTAAATGCCTCTTTTAAGTAAAGTTATATTATTTTATTTATGAAAAATTAGGCATTACAAAATATATATGGATCAACATGTTGGTTTTGTTGAGGCTGGATCAGATGAGAAAGTGTGTCATCTCAGAAGATCTTTGTATGGACTCAATTACTAAAATAGAGTCCAAGATAATGGAACAAAAGGTTTGATCAATATATGTTACATATTGGCTTTAAAAGATTTTCTTATTATATATGTGTTTACATGAAAAAGACATAGAATTCTAGTATGATATATGTTCTATTATATGTGGATGATATGTTGGTAGCTGGAAAATGGTTGAAGGATGTGGAGCATGTGAAAGTTGACTTGCATAGGGAATTTAACATAAAAAACCTTGGGGAAGCAAGGAGGATCTTGGTCATGTACATCGATAGGAAGAAGGGTCATAGATTGTTGTGGCTGAAGCAACAAAGTTATATAGAAAAAGTCTTGGAAAATTTTCAGATGCCTTCAGCAATGGCAGTAAGTGTTCCCATTTATCCTCAAACTAAGTTGTCTTAGTTTCAAGCACCTACTATTGAAGCGGAAGTTGAATACGTGAAGAAAATTCCTTATAATAGTTTAGTTGGAAGTCTTATGTATTTGATGATATGTACTCGGCCAAACCTCGCACATTCAATTAGTGTGACAAGTAGATTCATGGCAAAACTCTGAAAGGCTCACTGGGAAGCTTTGAAATATATCTTGAGGAATCTGAAGTCAACTAAGTGCTATGGTTTGTGTTTTCAAAAGAAGGAAACATGTGCAGAAACTTAAGTACTAAAGGGATATGTAGACTCTAACTATGCATTGAACATCTGATGGAGATGGACCCGACGAGCCTAGAGCAAGTAAGGCGGATCCCCTAGTCATGCGTGATGGACCAATCACAAGGGCACGAGCCAAGGAGATCC
>AYJT01032954.1:0-10800 GCA_001278415.1 Ocimum tenuiflorum | reverse complement strand
CTTTTCACCTGCCTCCCAACGACACTATTCGAATCCATCAATTATAAATAGAAGAGAAGAACGACGAGTAAAGACTACCGACTCTCAATCTACTCAAGCCTATTCTCATTCCTTACTGTCAGGCATTCACTCCGAGTTCAACTCAAGACCTACCGGAAGTTCTCAGGCTGTAATTACAGTCAAGATTTCTGAGACTGTTCTCAGATTACATCTGAGAACATATTTCTCACAATCATCTACGTTCAGAAGGAAATTGAAACCTTCATCTACCAATCTTCAAAGCCTAGGAGGTGGACTCCGGTAAAGCCTCAAGATCAGCCGTTCCTGCGACCAATAGCTTTAAGCCTTCCGTTTAAGAAGGATCCGAGTTATAAACCGTGCTCAAAACACCTTGCATAACAAAGATTAGTGAATTCCCTTCTTTGAAGGAAGAGATGACGTAGGATTATTTGAATCCGAACCTCTATAAATTCATGTGTTTATTTTCAGCTTTGTTATTATTTCTATTAAATATTTGAAACCCAGCTACCTCGATAGAGTAAACCCTAACTGACTAATCAACAAACTATTTTAAGAAACACCAGATGACTTATTTCAAAGTCAGCTGAGATAAAAGAAGATTCGTTTCTCGCAACTGCTCTTAACGCTTCCGCATTATTACATATCTCTGATTTGGGACCAATAATAACGGATACATTTTTATAAATTTATTTATTATATAACGCATAAAGAAAAATCCTTCATGTTGAAAGAGAAATGAACCATTACACTAATTACCCTGTGCATTTCATAAAATTCGAATATGGGTTGTTTCTTTACCAAAAAAGCCCTCGCGATACACTACACAAATGAAAGAAACGCACTACTCTATTATTTAAATCTGTTCCTTCAAATATCTAATCGAATGGTTGAGATCTGGTTCTAGTAAATTCACCATATTGGGTACACTGTGGGCTATTCAATTGAGGCCCAATAGCATTATAAATGGTGGGCTGGTGCATATCTTTTATAGGTTATTCAAAAGTTTATATTTACTAAAAGTAATTGGTAACAAGACAGAAGTTAATCATGCAAATAAGTATTTTTCACCATTTTAATGAACTCTATTGTGAATTGTGATAGATACGACTTTTTGATTGTCTCTGATAAAACTGGTAGATTCGTTGTCCCATGATATGCGTTGCCTTCAATGGGATGAAGTTGCTTGATCTTAGCTTTTCTATTGGAAAAAATTGTATGGTTGTGCAGATCTTATTATCTTAAATAGAGGTTTGTAATCAAATGATAAATGTTTATTAGGTGATAAATGATAATGAATAATATCCATCAGATTTTGAGATCTAATGGTCGAGATTTGAGCAAATAATTATGCATAATCTAATGACCAAAATGCATAATTCATTCACTTGGATAATCTCATCCCTTAATTGCTGAAAAATGGATGCTTATGATGCATTATCATTTATCACCCAATTATTCATTATCCCCTTATAACCACCTCTTAAATAGATCCTCATACTTGATTTAAAACTTTTTATACAAAGTATAACTTTAATAATAAATATCACAATATGTTAGCATAACAAAGTATATTATATATATATGAGCTCCCCAACAATATACTCCATGTAAAATCACAACGCAATTAAAAATATGAAGATCACAAAAGGGGTGGTGATCATTTGAACTCTAACGGCTAAGTTAAAATATACAGAAAAAGAATATGAACATGAAAGCATTACACGATGTGGATGAGAATATTTGGAAGTGCTATAGAGATTTAAATGTGTATCATAAATGGAAGGTCTTTTTCAAAATTGAGATGACCCTTTCCATAGAGAGTGCCGCCTCCAACTCAATTTCTTACTCTACAATTATGATTGCACTCGCACATACTTTCTATACAAAATATTCTACTATTATGCATTCACAACTTTTTTGTCCCACATTTCTGGCGGGGTTTTCATAAAAATCATCATAAATTCAATGTCGCCAATGCTTGAAATTCAAGCCATCAATTAAAATTTTCTAGGTTTACAAGTAGTAAAGTTGGGATTAAGATTATTGTATAAAAAACTTGTATGAGAAACAATCAAAGCTCAAAATCACACAAGCTTGATATAGATATAAAAATATCAATAATCAATCCAGAGCATGTAGAGATGGGAGTTCCTTGCACAAAATCCATGAATGCCCATAATAGAACAGATTGTTTCAACAAACTATGATAATGCATGCTCGAACTTATCCAAAATCAGAAAGGAGATTCGAGAGAGAAAAGAAGTTATAGCTCTTTGGTACATATATCTTAGAATTAATTAATACAAGGAAAAGTCTATATGTATGTTCTCCAAATTATTTTGAATTTCTCACAAAATAATAGATGAGAACAACCTTTGAAATTCAAATGCAAGTGTATAATTTATAAGCTTATAGCCAATAACTTCAACACACAATGTTATATCAAACGCCGCAAAATATGTTTTTATACTCATTTATTAGATTTATATATTCTCAAAATAAATCCAGATTAAGTGTTTTCTTTTTAAGATTTGGAACCCTGCTAACAATAAACTGGTACAAAACCATAGAGTTCGATGTTAATAATTGGGCTAACTAAAAAAATGTCAATAATTGGGCGACAATTTTAGAGATTGCGCAACACGCATTATCGCACGCAGTACTTTTTGTTGTCTTGCGAACGCGATTGTCAACAAAGTCTCAGAATCAACTAGTTAATCATTTATATACAGATATTCATTATTGGATAATATTCATAATTTATACTGTACGGGTACATATAAAATATTCACCTTAATGGACTTAGAGAGTTGTGAAAATCAATAATTTCAAATAAGATTGATGGTGGCAAAATCATTATCGAATATAAATGGAGAAAATTATAAAATTTTATGCATGAATAACAGTTAGGTTTCGTGGCTAGCTAACACAGTAAGAATAAAAGTAATCTATTCATTTCAGTTTACATATTGAAAAAACTACAGATTATTTATAGACTAATTTTATCACGTATTGATGGGTCTATTATTTTGGTTATATATGTTCGATTTGTTTGCTAACTATGATTGATATAATGATATTTGACCATACATTCACATTTTAGAATATATGGCGATATTGAAGATTTGATTCGGATATGAGAAAATAATTGGATCTCGGAATGCTCTCAAATTAAATAGAACGAGGAGGTCTCCAGTTACACTGTCTAAATAGTTTAGGCGGATTTTGGTTTAAAATTTAAGAGAGATACGAGTTCGAGTTTAGGATTCAAGATGGGTCTGAGTTTCAATTGATGAAAATGAACTATTTAAATCCACCTAAATCATTTAAGCAATCTAACGCAAGTTTTTTCCAAAATAGAATATGTCAGTTAGATCATTGTCACTTTGATTTACCCAGTATAGGTGCAATAGTTTGTGGTATATATTATTACATGGACATGATGGGACATCACTGTATTAAAATTAAATTATGGGGTAAAATTTATGGCGATATTTATGTCTCTCAGCCTTCGAATAAGAAAATTAGATAAGCCGTCCCCTTTCCATAGGGGTGGCCATTCGTGCGTATTGAATCATTATTGTGTCGACCTGTTAGTGACACGATCCGTTAAGACCCAATACAAACACGACTTATTAAGGATATAGTCAACACGAACATGACACGATCCGTTAAGCCCTAAACATGAACCCGACATGATTTGTTAAGAATCCAATCTGATAAATACGATAACACGAAACTAACACGAACACGACACGAAAATAATTTGTTAAGAGTCTGATTCGATAAGAATTTGATAAATAAAATAAAATAAAATATAAATATTTTTATTATATTCTTAACGGGTAACACGAACACGACACGAACACGAATCTAACACGAAGTTTTTGTGTCTTTAACAGATCAACACGATAATGACACGAAGCTGTTAAACCTCAACACTAATCCATTAATATCGTGCGGATTTGTGTTGGGTTATTGTATCGTGTCAAAAATTACGAGCCCACCATTTCGAGAATTTCTTAAATATGTCGAGAATCGATCGAAAATTCATTATATCTCTGGCATAGCACGTCGTCATTTGACTCACTATTTTTTTTTATTTACAAGAGGAGTGTGATAAGTTTTGTTTTGGTTGCTCAACAGTGAGAAATATCAAATACGCGATTGGTGCACTAAATGAATATTTTCATATCCCAACTAAAAGCTCGGTATCATATTCCTGACCGCAACGTAACACCCCAGGGCTATAGTGTGGGGCCCATACAACGACGACTACGACACAATAAGCTCCGCTACCAACTACTTGATATTCGTCACCACTTTGTCAATATATTTAAAGAAGTTTTTAAAGTCATATTAATATGTTCGCCATCAATATGATACATTACATACTTTCTATGTTAAAGATCCAACATTCTCGTTGCGCTCACTTATGTGTAAGACCGTCCAATGGGTCCGATGGAGCTCACCTACGATCAACTCTGATGCCATTTGTAATGCTCTGAACTCATCTAAAAGAATCCCATACAATTCGATGGTATAACAAGTTTTACTAACAACTTTGCTAGTGGAAGTCGTTATGTTGTGGAATTACTATATATGGCCCGTTCCATGGGCCACATTTTTGAAGAAAATGTTTAGAGACCAAGATTCAAAGGTTGTGACATTTGAAAATGTTGAGTAAGCTGATATGTAGTCTAGATTATATATAGTTTTTTGAGTTTTAGATTATTGAGATTGAATTTGACCTCAATAGGGAAATTGATAAATATATCAGATTTATCATGTACTTTAGGGACCTTTTATTAAATAAAGTAGAGTTAAACCATGATTACCTATTCCACTTACATAATTTAGAATGATGAAGGATATAATTACATGAAATTTGATGTCACTTGTTAAATGGCCGTCAAAAAGGATCTGCATGCAAAATCCTCCTCATAAACTTTCCACATTAATCATCCTCGTTTTTAATGATTATTTAGTTCTGTAAGATGAGAACTCATCTTCCAAAGGGCATATACAATTCGAACTCTCCATCTAATAAAATATTTTCGCATATCATACGCTCTTCTCAAATTAACAGATACAGTATTGCGGGCACCTCAACTAATATATACCACATACGAATTAGATATATCTATATATAGTAGATACATTTGCAATAACCTAAAATTTAAACCACATTAATATCACTATTTCAAAGCAGAAATATATCGGTTCGGATCCTCTATTACACAATGATGTTATATCTTGCATGAATTGTATTACTTAGATTATTGACAAGTGTACAAGTCAATAGAGATAATCACGTCCTTAATAAAAAAAAATTCTACCATAGTTAATCTTCATTTACTGATACACTTGTCAATAATCCAAGCAACAGAGAATTCAGAGTGGAAATATACTTAAGATGGATGTGCCCACAATTGCACTGCATGTTATTACTTATTACTAGCCCATGTGGATCGAATGGAATGTGAAATGTAATTACACGTGTCGTTAGGTTTCGCATAATATTGGAAGACGAGATGAAAAGTTATTCATTAAATAATAACTCATTTCCGTTGTTAAAAAGAAAAAGAAAAAGAAAAAGAAAAAACAGAAACAATATTTCATTGCTATCGTTAAGAATGATCATTATTGTTCTATTTTGCCGGTTTGTTTACTTAGATGTGTCCTGATCGGGTTCCAACTGGGCAACAATGATTGAATATTTCAATTAAATATTGCCAATGAACGTTGGCTGTGTACTTGTGTTTATATACACAGATTTAAAAACAAAACATCATAAGTTGCTAAATATAAATGAATTTGCGAGGTCTTAGGATCGATTAAATTTACGATTGGCATTTTCCTTTTTTTTTTTTTGAAAATTTATGCCTTTTATTTTATAAGTTATGCTTCAATAAAAACACAAAGATTTATTATAGTTTTTAAGGATAACATATGTAAGTATGAAATAAAAAGACATGCATGAATGATGAGTAAAAAGCATATTTTATATGTACACTCGCTACATTATATATATGTTTTAAATCGTTTTTGTTCTTCAGTTTTACTATTAATGACAAAGTGACATCAATGTCTATTTATTACCAATACATCAATATATTATTTATGTTATTATTTACTACTAATATCATTTTTTTGAATCTCAATTTTTAACTATCTTCAGTTAATCAAAACCGTCAAAGAACTAATTATATCTCATTTTTAGGGACAAAATACCATAATGCGAGAGCTACAAGAAGTATTCCATCTTGCATAAAGGATGATCTTCTCGACTTCGCTCTCCACTCAGTTTGTTATTTCAATTATTATAATTTATCATGTTATTACATTTTGTAATTGTGATCTTTTTAATTTTTTTATTTTTAACTAATCGAGACGACCACTTATCAACTAGTTCAGTATATAAATAAACACAACTCTTGGAAAATATATGAAATTATTTGTTGAATTTAAATAATAGTGATGACTCAATTGGATTAGTGGTTAAATGGATTTTATGAAGTGGGAAAGTAATTAGAAGCAAATAATAGGTTTGAATGGGGCCCCTAAAGGGAGAAATAAAATGGTAATGAGAAATGATGATGATTGAAGAAACGTTATTTGATGCAGGGGACCCAACGACTTTAGCGCAACTTAATTCAACCACTTTTTGCGGGATGCCACTTATTATTATTATTGGAGCCCTACCAAACCACGCTTTTTCTAATGGGCACGTGTATCTCCGCCACTTGATAACATAAAATAAAACTCCCGTCTACAAAAATCTTCCTTGTCTTTACTCACTTTCACCACTTATTTTTTCTTATCTTATACATTATAATCAAATTGTTTCTTTTTTTAGGAATCAGATTTTACAAACCAATGTCATTCCTTTCGCCAGTATAATAACATCACTCAATTTGTGACCATCTACCAATATTCCGAGGTTGACATATAAACAAGAAAACTCAATAAACAACTAAATTGTGAAAATACCAACTTAAACCCTAAACGTTGAATTATGAATCAAAAATTTGTGACCCATGTATATAATCCTTCTGCATAACTACTTCTGCCCTCATTGGGTATATTTTAAGTACTCATATTTTACCTTTTCATACATACGTAACTTAGGCTCTACTTGTTTACGCTTTTCTTTCTCGAAAAAGTGTATTTCAGAATTTTGGAAGCTAGAAGTGCCTTCAAAATACATTCAAAATGAGTTTCTACTTTTTTCTCTTTTTAACTAAAAGATGCAAATAAATGACTTCTTATAACTTTTTCAAGATATTTCACTTTTTTTTTATACAAAATAACCGAGCCTAATCTCCCTCTTTCCAAAAAATTGAGAATCAAACCCTAAGTTCTCGGTCCCTTTTGTTAGACTATTGCCTTTCGGGTGCAAGGTTTCTTACAATTACACTAGTAGCACTGAATAAAGAGATGTATCGATTCCCCGAATATTTAAATAAGAATTAAAAATCTTACTTGAGATCGAGGGAGAGCTTGCACATCCTAATCATACATTAACTTCGTCGTTGTCTAACCCTCTCGACTCGTCGATGAAGTTGTTCCAAATGGAACAATGAGACATTCAGAAGTTGCACTTGAGCCTATGGAAATGCCGCTAAGTGCAAGGTGGAGACAGAGTAATGATAACCCCATAAAGTGATAAATAAGTAATAATTCAAACCATTTAAATGTTAAATCAACAGATATAATTCAACGCATATATGCATTTTCTTGTTTATGTATATTCCCTTTGGGGTATTTTAGTAAAAGAAACTCTAGTTGAAAATTTGCATGTATGTATTTTAAATATATCGAAAATGTATTTTATCAAACGTATGAGAAGTCGGTTCATTATGGCGTGATTTACCTAGATTTTCTTTGATTTGTATTTTTTCGATTTTTTAATAAACATATACAACATGGATTCGTCTTATTGATATATAACACATGAAAAAATAATTTAAAAATTAAGTGAAATATGATCATTTAAAATTTTTAAATAAATTTAAAGAAAAAGTAGTTGGTAAAACTCTAAGATAATTTACGAGGCCAATTTTGAAATAGCCACTTTCACTATCCCATGTACAAAACTTACCACTTTTATAATAGCATCCACAATATAGTCAAATTGACTAAAATGTCTTTACTTTATGTCTTTGTCTCTGAAAAAGTAGGCATTCTACCAAAAAATAACTGATTCTCATTGTCAGCGTTTGTTTTTTACTAAATGTTGATCAAATAATTGAAAGAAATGAAATTCTGAATATTTTTGAATGCCTAATCATGTTCCTATCGCGTTCCTAACCCACGCATCAATTTCTAATCGTGGAAATTTAAAAAAATTGTAAATTATATTAATGAAAATATAAATCTCAAAATAAAAGAATTGTTCCTAATCATGTTCCTAATCGAACTCCTAACCGTACGCATTAGTTCCTAAGAGTCTAATCGTAAAAAAATAAAAAATTATATTAATGAGAATATAAATCTGAAATTGAAATTAGATATTCCTAATTATGTTCCTAATCGACTTCCTAACCGTACTCATTGATTCCTAATAGTCTAACCTAAAAAATAAAAAAATTATATTAATAAAAATATAAATCTGAAATTGAAATTAATTGATCCTAATCGTCTTCCTAACCGTGTTCCTAATCGATAGAATGAATTCCTAATTGATGTAATTAAAAAAAAATATATATAATAAATTCTGAAATAAATGATATCTCCTAATCGTCACAGACCGCCTTTAATAATTTCCTAACCCTACTCAAGCAAATATTTCATTCCTAATCGACGAATTTGGCACCCTTCTCTCCCGGTCGTCGGCGAAATCAGAAATTGCGAGTTTGACCATGGAATTTTCCGACAGTTCATCGGCGCAGGTAATGATTCTCGACTTTTTTTTTTTCACAAAAATTCCTGTCGATTTTTTTTATTATGGTTTGAAATGGTTCCTGCCATTTTTTTCTCTCGGAATGGATCAATTTTCGGCGCCTTTTTTTTTAAAAAAATTAATACAACCGGTTTAGGGAGTATTGTGATATTTTTGTGTGTATCATGTTTGTTTGGAATATTTGTTGAATAACCGATTAGTATTTCTCCAATTCCATATTTGTACTATTTTTCTTAAAATCGATTTTTCTATGAATATTTTTCTGATTTATTTGTGTTGAATATGATTTTTTTTTGTGTTGAGTATTTTCTGAATATTTATTTGCTTCCATGAATATTTTCTGAAAATCGATGGTTGAATATGTTTTTTTTCATGCAGCCTGGTTGGGTTAGATATGATACTCACGAAAAGAAATCAAAAAAAAATTTACATGTGCGTTTTAAAATCATACGTGTCATTATTGATACTTTGACAGCTGTAGGTAGTTTGAAATTATTAGAACGATTTTGTCAGGGGTGTTTTGGTAGGTATTTGGATTGGGACGATGTTAGTTCTAACGTAACGCAAGGTCTTTTTGACCTTTTGACTTTCGAAATTCAAAGTGAAAATGAAAATGAGCTTTGGTTTAGGGTAGGTAGTTCAGAAATTCGGTTTCCTGCTTTCGAATTTGCCCTTATCATGGGACTTAGTCTTGAGACATCAAACTTTAATCCGAAAGGTGGATCATGATATAATGCGTAGTGATTTTTACCGTGATTCTGTGGTGGGAAATTGTTGCAAGCTAGTCAAGTACTAGCAATTTTTGAGAAGAGAAGTATAGGTGTGGGTCAACAGGATGACTATTTGATGATGACAAATACTCTAATATTGTGGTATTTTGTATTGGGATACCCGACAATTAGAAAATTAGATTCCTGGATTTTTGCTTTAATAGATGACTTAGATAGTTGGAACCGATTCCCTTAAGGGGCATATTCGTACGTGGCCCTTCTATATTACGTAGGACACATCCCCGTTATCAAAAACGGACTTAGACCAACTCTAAACTTCAGTGGACCGGTTTGGGCCCTACAGGTATATCTTTTTATTTTTATTTTTATAATATTTCATTGTTAAATTTTAATTTATGTATTAATATAATTATTACGTGTGTAGATTTGTGCCTATGAAGCGATACCGACTCTAGGCGTGCAGTGTGGACGAGTTGTCAGTACAGATTTGCCCCGGTTACTGAGATGGCGCTACAAGAAACCAAAATCTAACGTGGACGGGGTTGCTTTTTTTAATGGACAGGTAATAAAACTAAAAAAATTGTTTGTTTTCCAATTTGATTTGAAATTAATACTATATGTTATTTTTTCTGTTGCAGTTGGACTGCGCACCTGCATTGAATTCGGATATGATGGAGATTCAAAGCTTGTATTAGATGAGCACTCAGACGACATGCGTCCACAAAGTCAATTATTATGCAGTTGGGAATCCAATACGGAAAGATAGAACAATTGGGTACAGACGCTCTACCCAAATCAGCGCCCCAGAGGATGTGCATGTGGATGTGGACCAATGTGATGCACTAGAGACATACACGGAGGTGCGTGTTGGTCTTTTAGGAGATGTGGAGAAGAGGCAAGATTTAGAAACACATCATGTCAGTTCATCCTCTTTCGATTCCGGACAATTAGGACCATCAAGATGAAGACGATCCAGTCGACGGTTCTGGGATAGCATGAAAACACTTGTTCGGGAAACTATGCAAGAAACTTTGCAGGAAACTGGCCCCGAAATGGTCTGAGAGCTTTGGAGCATCGAGCTACTTCCATAGGTGAAGGACTATGTGACTGGAATACTTGGTTGTGGACAAGGCAATGGTCGAC
>AYJT01032931.1:0-11953 GCA_001278415.1 Ocimum tenuiflorum | reverse complement strand
TTTTTTTTTTGTAGCATTTAGATACTACGCATCATAAAGGGAGAAATAGTTATTTTGATCCTTCCACGATTCTTATAGAAACAAATTAGCCCTTCTTAATTATTTCAAGCATAATTATTAATTTAGGACCAAAAAATGATTTATTTGTCAATTCAGGACCCGAAAAATTAATTATCAATTCAGGACCTGAAAGATCACTAAAATTCTCGATTTAAGACTCAAAAGTGCGCAAGATTCTTGATTCAGGACCTCCATACTTAACTGTGTTAGTAAGCTATCCATCGAAAGATGACATGGCTATTATATACTGTGAAGAAAGGACTGCAATTGAATTGAAGAGACAAATAGTCAAAGATTTGTGAAAGAAACTGCATACCGTAAAGAAGAAGATGAGGCAATAACTGAAATTTTATTACTTTGTGAGAGAATTATGGTTGTAATTCTATAAATTTAATGTTAATTTTTAATATAATTTAATTATGAGGGTGATGTGGATATGAAACGGCCATATCATCTTCTGTTGGATGATTTACTAATATCGTTAAGTATGAAGGTCCTGAATTGAGAATCTTGCGATCTTTTAGGTCCTTGATTGTCAATTAATCTTTCGAATCCTGAATTGACAGATAAATCATCTTTCAAGTCATAAATTGATAATTCTCCTTGTTTCAATCAAAGAACCCCTCAATTTTTAAATTTGACTCAATTCTCTCCCCTCAAATTTTAAAATAATTAACTACAACAATTCCTGGCACTAAAAAAAATAACGTTCGAGTACATTTTCTAAAATCTTCATGTATTTTTACATTAAGACAATTATTTATATATTTTTAAAGCAAAATAGTATTAAAATAAAAGAAACAAAAACGGCGTTTGGAGGGAAAATTCCCTGTTATATTTCACCATCTTATTATATATATATATAGAGGATAATTTTAGAGAACCGTTATGTTTTATTATATATATAACATTTAAATAATAATCATAATTATTAATAATAATAAAATGCAAGAATTATCTAAACATGCCACGCATCGCATGGGTGGCAAACTCGTAATAAAAGAAAAAGCTAAACTTAGGGTGTTGATCAACCGTTACAATTTTGTGTTACACTTCAAGTTGCACATTAAACTTTTACTACGAACATTATATTAGGTTGTTAGATTCAATTAGAATGCATAATTATTTAGAATATTATTATAAAATGATCAAATTTTTTATAGTTAATAATTAGCTACAATTGAAAAAAAAAAAGATATGAAGCATAATTTAGCTATAACAAAATCATGCAATTTCTATAAAACTAAAGTAAAACATACAATTATAATTTAAAAAAAGAATATTAATAAAAGATATAATACAAATTGAATGCGTAATATAAAATGTAACACAAATATGTAACCGTGATAGCTTTCCTAAACATCATATGTTAGCATCTTTTATCTCCTGTCTTTAGCTTGGACTAATGAGACGACAATAGAAAAGAAAAGTTGAAAAAAATATGCACGCACATTACTAAAAAGTGTGATTGGAATGGAACATATTATAAATTTATAATAGAAAGAATGATGTGTGACGCATGTCATTTCTTAGTTTTTTGAGCATGTAATTGAAACAATAAAGGTTGTTGCCCCCACCCCCAATAACATCAAATGCTATATACTTCTCATAACTCAAAAATACAGAAACCGAAATATGCATGAAAATTCTAAATGAGTTTTGCCCAACTGAAGTAATTGAGAAGAAGAAAGTTACATGAGCTGAAACCTATTTTAGCCACTCTCTCTGAATCAAAAACAAAAATAGCCACACTTGTAACATACATAATATAATCAAATTGATATTTTTGCTCTTACTTTTTAAATTTTTTACTAACAAAAGTGTACTGTTTCGGTCAATGATTGACAAATGATTAGAAAATATGTTATATCATAATAATTTGATCCAACAAGACCGTGGAAATTCAAAAAAATTTAATTAAAATTTTAAATTATTTTATTTTGCAATTTTATTTAGCAAAACCGGCAAAATTGTCCAACAATACCGAAAAAATTGTGGAAATTCAAAAATTTTAATTAAAATTTTGAAATATTTTATTTTGCAATTGCGAAACCAGGAAAACCATGAAAATTAAAAAATTTAATTATAATTTTGAATTATTTTTATTTTGCAATTTTATTCAGCAAAACCGTCAGACGATTCAGTGTTGTCAGTTTAGCCAACATATTAATCCGTGAAATCTCCAAAATCAATACTTTCAAATTTCAATGATTAAGGCTACATATAATTCCATAATTAACACTTTTTTCACATTTTTTAAGGGCAAAATTGGAAGTTCATCATAAATATTGATTTTATAAGTAATAGTTTTACACAAGTGCGTTGTGCGGTCCAACATAATTCATTTTGATAATATAATAAATAAAATTATATATATTTATTTATATTTTCAAGTAATCATAGAAAATACGTTGAAATTCTTTTTTTTTTCATAAATATTATTGGTGTAACAATATATTATAAATTCTTATCAATATAAATGTGTGTGCGTGTATATATATATATATATATCAATTTGTTTTTATTTATAATTTTTAAAGATAAATTTAAATTTTTATTTTAAAATATATAAAAGACGCACAATACGTAATCAACGATATATATTATTAAATAATTTAAATATAGAAAAAATGATATTAGTAATATAATATTCTTGGTAAATTTATGACCGGATGATTTAAATATATATTTAATATTTAATATAATTTTTGTCCATCAATATTAACAATGTAATTATACTATAAGTTATTAACGACGCATCACATTATACGTATAAATAAATTTATAAAGTAGAAAATAAAGTCAATTTAAAACATACAAAAATAAGAATTTGGTGTAAAAAATTATCTCAAATTAAATGATGAAATAGGAAAAAAACTATGTATTTGTTTAAAAAGTTAGTAAATAAAATAATTTTAAATAAAAATAAAATTGGTGAAAATAAAATATTCATAGATTAAATGATATAGTGTAATTTATTGAGTTTTTTTATTATTACTTAGTGTATAAAGTTATTTTATGATATAATTAAATTGTTAAAATAAATAGGAATTATGAAAATGTGATATAAAACATGATGGCAGCAAATGCTTTAGTTGGAACCATAAATCGATGTCATTGAAAAGTGACAAAATAGACCCCCAATAAGTGGGATTTGAGGTCGAGAAGAATGAAACAAATTAAAAAAAGGTTTTTATTGTTGTGGAGAGATACTAATGAGACGACTACGTGGTTCGATCGGTAGTTTGATTGATGATGAATGTGAAGAAGAAGATATAGTATATCAATGATGATGATGCTGTAATAAACACCTCTGCTGCATCGTATCTATCCTCTCAAGTAATATAATTGAGCTCATCATAATCAGTTATCAAAGTCGATAATCTCACATATTTATTATGGCCATCATCTGATGCTATTTCATTTCCCATTTTGATGCTTCTACGATTTAACAACGATTTCTTGGATCAACATTTTGTTATTTTCATTTTAATGTGAAAAACAACTGCTTGCCTGTGTTTTAATTCTCCTCAATTTATTGTAATATATTTCGTTAGTATTTATTGTTTATAGCTATGATAATATGTTTGGAACATAATTACAATCCTGAAACAAAACTGAAACATGATATAGGAAATTGACAGCTTATCATATTATTTTGTATTGAGTGCTTTGTACAGCGATCGTATTGAGTCCACTATTATTCAATTCCAGTTTTATAAATTTATTATTAATTCTACTTTGATTATTAGACACGCCCCAATTTTCTAAACAACTGACAAGTCACAAAAACTACTTATATAGAAAATGCTTTCTAGAAAATCCCAACATTTTTTCTTTTTTTTTTTTCCAAAAAACAAGTGAAAAATAAAACATATGTCTTGCATCATCCTTTATTTTTAGAGCATAAAGGGAACATCACCCTACTTGCCTTAGACTTAAAAGAAATAACTCAAAAGAGGTCTTCTTAATATATCCAAAAGAAATAAGCATACTATATGGTTTAGGATACCAAATACTGTGGAAACTTAATATATAATAGTCCATATAATATAAAACATAGACCAACCTTGACCACCATCACAGCACACCGGTTTGTATCGCCCGAGTCGATGCCTAAAAAAGTTATTGTTGAGGGTCAGGACCATTGAATTGGGATCTCGATCGCCCAAAGCTCCCGAAACCACTAGTAAAACCCAAACAAAGCAGAAAAGTCTCGAACACTGGTCATCGACCCAGGAAAGAGATTGAGACCACGAGCAGAGCAAGGATAAAGACCCTCGAGCAGCCTAACACCTTGAGACCCATCGGCCCAGAACCCTCAAGCTCTCTCACAAAATCTGCACGATGTCATCCACACGCTTGCGCATGTATAGGAAGGATCCAGAATGATTCCTTTGCTGAGTCATCATGGCACCTAAAGCGTGACTATAACCTCTTCTAGGCGCTTTGCAGATTGCCCCCCTACTATTTTGATCTAGTCCTCAACTTAGGAATTATTTAGATTCGTTCTGTACTTACTGTATAAATAGATAACTAGTCAGTAAGAGTCACACATTCAGCACTTTCATTTCGTACTGTAGCTCCTTTGCGTCCTGTAGCAAAGAGCACAAAAATTGTAATTCTCTGACTCCGATCGTCGGAACTATTGTAATTTAATCCGTTGAATCTATAAAATATCAGCCAGTCCATTCCATAGGTTTGTAAACCTTCCTGGAAGTCGTGGTGTCCGATTATAATCTAGCCTAGAGTCTTAAATCGATCTCTGATAAAAAAAAATAAACCTCAACAATTTGGCGCTTACTGTGGGATTCTAGGCGGCGAGACTAGCCGGAGATCGTTCGTGTAATTTTGAATTGTCCATCATCCATTTCAGTTGTATGGCAAAGGCGATGGAAATCACTCTTGAAGTTTCAGCTCCTTCAAAGGTCGAATCCAAGCTCAATCCACCAGATACCTCCAGAGAGGAGGATGTGGAGGAAATCTCGATAGATCCACACAATCCGACCCAGAAGACGTTTGTCGGAGCCCACCTGGAGCGCTCACAACTGAGAGAAGGACTTTCACCTGGTCGCATGAGGATATGACTGGGATTGATCCCAGCACCACGACCCATAAGCTCAAGGTAGACCCAACCTTCAAGCCGATCAAGCAGAAGCGGTACTGATTTGCCCCTGAAAAGAATAAAGCACTGGATGAGGATTTTGTTAGGCTCCTCAAGATTTGAGCAATCCAGGAGGTGATATACCCGGAATGGTTATCCAATGTTTTGGTGCTAAAGAAGAAGAATAGCAAGAATCGGATCTGTGTCGATTACACTGACCTTAACAAAACGTGTCCAAAAGATCCCTTCCCATTGTCACACATAGACCGGATAGTCGACACGATAGCTTGGCACAGAATGATGTCGTTCATGGATGCCTTCTCAGGCTATAATCAGATTATGATGGATGAGGAAGACCAGGAGAAGACTGCACTCATTACCAACAAAGAGATCTATTGCTATCGAGTCATGCCATTCGGGTTATAGAATGCTGGATCGATGTATCAGTGGCTCGTGAACCATATTTTCATCGAGCAAATTGGAAAAATCGTGGAGGTATATATCGATGACATGTTAGTGAAATCTCCGGAGCCAGAAGATCATCTCGTTCATCTCTGGGAAGCCTTCGAGATTCTTAACAAATATAACATGAAGTTCAACCCAGCAAAATGCATTTTCAGCATCACATATGGGATGTTTTTGGGTTATCTTGTGACCCGAAGAGGCATCAAGGTAGACCAACCAAATCAAAGCCATTAAGAACCTTCGGGCGCCGCGAGGACAAAAGAGATCCAACATATGACAGTGAGATTGACTGCACTCAATAGGTTCATGTCCAAATATTTGGAGAGGACCCAATCTTTCTTCGAGGCTTTGAAGAAGTCCAGAAAGTTTGAGTGAACGACTGCCTGCAACTCCACCTTCGAGGAGTTAAAGAGGTACTTATTGAATCCTTCCTTAATGTCAAAACCCACTTCGGAGGAGACGTTGCTGCTATATCTAGCAGTCTTCGAGTTAGTGGTAAGCGATGTTCTCATTCGCGAGGATGGGAGAAGGGCAGCATGTGGTCTATTATGTCAGGAAGATGTTTGCCAGAGTAGAAACCCGGTACACAACTCTCTAGAAGCTTGTGCTCGCGCTAGTCAACGCCTCGAGGAAGTTGAGGCCATACTTTGAAGCTCATTCCATCAGTGGGCCATGGAATTAGGGGGATATGGACTTGAGTTCGAGTCCCAGACCGCAATCAAATCTCAGATACTCGTCGATTTTGTGGCGGATTTCTCAATAGGTCTTCATCTTGAGGCTGAGGGGGATTGTTAAGTGTGTCAAGCACAAAGGAACCACTCTGGACGTTATTCGTGGATGGTGCAAGCAATCAGGAGGAGAGCAGAGTTGGACTAGTTTTGGAATCGACCAGGGGGGAAGTAATCGATGGGTCCCTCCGATTCTCGTTTGAGGCAACAAATAATGAGGCAGAGTACGAGGCTGTAATCCTCGGGCTTCGGCTAGCCTTGGAATTCAAAGTTTCACGAGTACTCATGTAGAGTGACTCATAGCTCGTGGTTAAACAACTTTTAGGCGTGTTTCAAGTGAGAAGTACGAAACTACAATCATACCTCGATTTGTTTAAGAAGGAGCTGCAACACTTCGAAAGGGCAGTGTGTCGAATGTTCCTAGGGAACAGAACTATAATAACCCTCGGATGCCAGTAATAAAATTTTGGGATTTCTAACACTCGTATTTTGAAAAATAGTAATAATTACTTTCTATTTATAGAATTTACTGTTTATACTAAGTTTATTAAGTAGTTATTAAACTACATCATGATAAGTAACTGATATTCAAAAATTCCCACAGCAATCAAATGCCTCCAGTTTAAAGAGCTCAATATATCGTTAAATTCGTGGTTTAAAATCTGATACTACGGTGCAACCTATTTTTGCCGGTGACAACCAGATATTTCAAAATTTATTTTTAAAGATTAATTAGACGGAATAAATTCACCATTTTATAAATGGCGAACCACGTGTTTAAATTGATCACAAAAGTTGGAGTATATTTGAAAACTTTACGCAACGCAACTCTCCGAGCCAAGATCTGGCAGCAAACAAACCAACGACGAAGTTTTGAATGCAAAAATTTAACTATTTTTTCGTGCAAATGTGTTTCTTTGCATGACCAACTTTTGCAAGTGAATTCAACATAAAAATGGGTATGACCACCACATGAACGTCTGACTCCAATGCCACGATCAACTAGCTCATTTGTACAACCCATTTCGCCAGCCGGATATCAACTTTTACAAGTTTGCATGTTTTGCCATGCACGTTGATTGGTTCGCACCCCAACAAGATGTGAAGTTATCAATGAGTGGAAACACTCTTAAGTGAGGAAAATGACACCAACACGATGAGGAAAACAACACCAACGCGGTGAAGAAAACGACACATGATAGAGTCACCGTGCACCGACACAATTAAATAATATTTGCCGCCCAAGGGAATCTTCCTCATCATCATCTGCAAGCCTACACTCCTACTCCATCAACTTGAGCCAACTTGCTAATCCAATTTACCAAAACGGGCAATGATCCTCAGCTGGGATAGGGCCACGACAAAACCCCGAAATTCATCTCCCACCTGCGATCATCTATAAAAGGGGGAGGGGGCTTCACTTCATCACCATCACCCCAAATTAGTTACAGAAAATAATATAAGGTAAGGAAGGTAGAGTGCTAGTGAGAGAAGGAGGAGAAGTCGTCGGAATCTGGAAATTCTGGCCGGAGAAGAAGATCGGTCGAAACTTGTGGTTGAGTTGAGGGTTTGGTAGGCATTTTTCACCCTTAATCCCTATCTATTTTTGTTGATTTAAAATTCTAACTTGTAGTTCGCCTATCATACTACGTAGTTGGAAGAATAACGGGGTTGATTGGATCAAGAGCTCATCGAAAAAAGCCAAAAACCAGATGTATTTAACCAACTATCGCTTTTACAACTTCGCATTGAACGATGATGATTCATTGTTATTTGACATTTAAATTTCATATATTCGTGTTCTATGTGTTGTTGAGATCATAAATATATGTTTGAGTTATGTTGGGGTTGAGCAGAGCTCCGAGCCGCCACTAATGGCAGGCAGAATGCCCTCATTCGATCAAATGGGTGTCCCGTCGGGATAAAAAATCTCACTACCATTCGATCAAATGGCACCCCTCTAACTTGATCGGTTTGACCCAGATTTGACCTATTTTCGACCAGTTTGACATATTCGACTTATTTAAGACTTCCAAAAACCCCGAACCTGAATATTATCATACTCAAATGTCCATAGACACCAATATTAACTATACTCTGGAATTTTTCGAAATTCGTGAAATTTCAGATGTTTCAAATTGAACCTCTCTAGATAGAGATTCTTGTACTTTAACTTTTATATGCAACCCAACTTTTCAAAAATTACCGAACCTGGCATGTACTTAATTTGAGAAAGTACAAAAAATGTGCCACACAACCCGAAATCTTATCGAACCACACCAAAAAGTTATCAATTCATTTTTCAAGCTCGACTATCCTTAGCGAGGTTGATATTACCTATTGGGGACTCAATTCTAACCGATACCCCTACGCAACGCGATACTCGAATAGTAATCCTGAACTGGTGTAATTAAGCGATTAAGATCTATTAAGCAATAAACTCTGATGTAGTGATTCGTATTGCAGAAAAAGAATGGTAGTTCTCTATGAGCGTTGAGCCACCTATCTACATGAGGATTGAGGTGGGCTTTCTTACTATAAACTCAAACCTGATTTTGAACTACGCTCTATGTTCTAAAAATAACTACAAAAGTATATTTTATTTTCAATTATGATTGTCATAGCCGAAAAATATTTTGTGGATGCCTATTTGCTTAGTAGTATCAGATCGCGTCGTGGTACATGAGCAGCCGACTAATATCTTGAACTGCACTATGGTGCGTGAATGGCCAGTTGTTTAATGATCGAACCTTAGTGGTGGTAAAGTCTCTAAGGTTAGTGCATTTAGTGATGCTAACCAGGGAGGACGTATTCCTGTTGGGACGCATCGTGGACAGTGAAGAAGGCTTGCTTCCTGGTTCACACCAACATATATACAACTCTCTACGGTGTAAAGGTTCTAATACTATAAACTATTTTATACGCATGAGGTGGTTTCTAAACTAAAACCCTTGTGTGACATTTTATGGCATGACATATCAAAACAATGTATGCATACTTTTAGTACCGTGTTCACTGAGTACTCCCGTACTCAGCCCTGAGGCGAACGTCGCTGAGCTAAGCCGTCTGTTAGAAGTAAACCCGGGTGCATATCATCATACATGTAATCGTGCCACGTATTAACATTAGCTGCTATTATTTAAACTCTAATATTTGTATCTGGTCTATTTTGTACACGTATTCTACTATTGATACAATGAAGTATGTGGCAACTCTCCTTATAATAATTATTATGCTTGTCTATTTTCATCTTAAATGCTTCATTAAATCCCCCACCCCCGAATTGCATCCCGGCGGACCGGCTCCCTCGGGAGGCCGGGGCGTGACAGGAATGCACATGCAGATGCTCTCGCCAATCTTATAGCCAATGCCATCACCAAGGAAAGTATATCCATCCTATTGTTGGTCGTGTAGTGGCCCGTCACAGAGAAGGGTGAGCCTGAGTGTGCAGTGGCATCAGTGACCGAGGACTTAAATGATTGGAGAACAGAGATGCTGATGTATTTGAAGAAGGGAGTCATCCCGAACGATAAGATCACAGCTTTCAAGCTTCGAAGGAGAGCAAATCGATTTGTCATAGGCAATGATCAATTGTACAAGAGGTCTCAAGAACCACTACCCAAATGTATCAGTCGAGTGCAAGGGCTCGATGTTTTTGAAGATCTACATAGTGGGGCTTGTGGCATCCACTTGAGTGGTCGAAGTCTTATGCATCGGGCATACTCTGTAGGATTCTATTGGCCCAATGTTTCGGAGAAATTGTGACAAGTGTCAAAGGTTCAAGGGATGAGCAGTGGTCATGCTAAACCACTACAGCCGAGTTCTCCTGCATGGCCTTTTGCGCGATAGGGAATGTATATCGTAAGGAAGCTACCCCGACGAGCAGGACAGAAAGAATACATCCTTCTTGTTACTGATTATTTACTAAGTTGTGTAAGGCAGAAGTTATGTCCCGGATAAGGGATACTGAAGTCATTAATTTCTTGCGGAAGAATATTTCATGCCGATTCAGTATACCTCGAGAGATCCACACCGACAACGGTCCTCAATTCATCAACCAGAAATTGTAAGACTTCTGTGATGATTGGAGTATTTGTCTGACTTTCTCTACTCCTAGATATCCGAAAGGTAATGGCTTAGCGGAATAGACCAATGAGACAATCATCAGAATTTTAAAGAAGAAGCTCGATAAGTATAAGTCTAAGTGGGTAGAGGAGTTGCCAGCTGCACTATGGGCATACTGCACTTCTTATCGGACAGCTACTGGTGATACACCTTTTGCCCTGGCCTACGGGGCAGAGGCCATCGCACTTTGCGACGTCTTAGGAAGCAGGCCTCGAGTTGAGTTGTTCGATCTGTAGTCCAACGAGCAGCAAATGATGTTAAACCTCGGCCTGTTGGACAAGCGTCGAGAGAAAGCAGCACAGCGGATCGCCATGCGGCAGAGACAAGTGTCTAGATATCTCGACAAGTCAGTGTGCACGCTTTCATTCCTGGTAGGAGATTGGATGTTATGCCGAGTCTTCCCAAGAACTAAAGAAGCAAACATAGGCAAATAAGAAGCCACAAAAAACATTTGAAAAATATCAGTCTTAATGTTTTCTCAAGTCTGTATTTAGGTAATTCACAAATTTATAATTTTATTTCTTCGATTACTCCTGCTCTCGGTTTAATCTTTATTTGTTTTTGTTGAAATTTTTGAATGGGGGTGTGGTGATACTCAAGGTAAAACAGCTCGAGAACGAAGAGCTTGAGGACATTGAACAATCCCAGTTGGTATGACCCACAAGTTGGTACACTCTTAAATTAATACTATTTCAATAATTGCGTATGTTATCGAGTAAAGAACAATAAAGTAAAACTATTATCCATCAGGCATTGGAAAATAAAAAAAAGAGAGCATTCATTAACATTTCAAAGTAAAGAGAAAGGGAAAGGGAGTCAGAGTATCATTAAACATTACGTATTAATTAAAAGTTTCTAAAATCCACAAAGTTTGTGCGGAGGGCGGCAGGTCTTGAGGGTCCTCAGATGTCGGCTCGGCAGTCTTTAGCACCTGATCAGGGGCTGCAGTGTGGTCAGTTGGCTGGTTAGCATTCAAATCCAGGCCGACCCCTTGCTGCTCAACACCATCTTTCGCAACGTCCTTAGCCAGGGCCTTCTTGATCCTCTCAACATCAAACCCGGGTTCAAGCTTGAGGATCTTGCCGTAGATGGTGTCTTCAGTCAATTTGGCAGGATCCCCGCAGACCTCTGTCCCCGCCGATCCCAGGAGAATGGAGTAGAGATCAAGGTCGACCCCTTGGTTAGCCTCATCAAGAGCCTTCTCAGATTCCCGAAGTTTTTCTTCGAGATCGGTGCACTCCTTCTTGAGCCCCAAACACTTCTTGTCCACCCTCGACCTTTATCTACTTGATGCGGAGGCCGTCAGCCTCCGCCTCAAGCTTCTCCACCCTGGTGGACTCAGTGGCCAACTCAGCCTCGAGTTCGAGTTTTCTGACCTCGAACTCATGGGCAGTTTGTCCTTTTCGGTGGCTAGAAGACGATGTTGCCTCTTCCCTACCTCTTTGGCTGCCTTAGCCTGGCGCTTCTCTTC
>AYJT01032890.1:0-11989 GCA_001278415.1 Ocimum tenuiflorum | reverse complement strand
AATAATAATAATAATAATAATAATAATAATAATGAAAAAAGGAATGGTAAGAATTTTTTCGTCAATATATATATATTTTTTTTTGGCAAATTATGTTTTCTATAGAAACATAAAATACGGAAAAAAATTAGCATAATACTCGGCATACATTCTCTTAATTTTAGCATTAACTCTTAAAAGAAAGCTGGATTGGTTGAGCACGTATAAACCATATTAAATCTAAAGGGAACATATTTATGCACGATCAGTAGGTCAGGTAGATATTAAAGGAGTACAATTAATTCGATACGACTATAATAAAATCATAAATAATCTTTTATGAAGTAAAATGTACAATTCCTTAATTAACACTGCAATATTTCAACGAACACATTGAAAATTAATAAATTTAACACATTGGAAAAATAAATAAACTAATCGGTTAAAAACAGATAAATCGATCTGATGTCTACCACCCCGAATAATTAAAATAATCAAATTGCTGTTGACATAAATCAGCCGTAATGCGACGCATTATTCTTTCCTCCGTGTAGGTTGTAGGGATGCCCAACAATAATAGGGAGTGGTTCATTATACATTTAATCCACGAAAGAAATGTTTATAAAGATGTCAATCCAGCAAGCCCTTATGTTATTTTACTATTAATCGACTCAAAATCTGCTAAACAGGTCAAACTAGATTAATTTCGCATATGTCGTGGAAAATTAGTTTCAAATTCTTGATCAGACCAACTATGCATAATAATATTATAAAATTAATAATGTTTTTCTTTTGAGATAGTAAAATTAATAATGTTAGTACAGTGGTTAAAGTGCTCATCTTTCTTCATTGAATTAGAAGAGTTGTATTTAATTAATTTACTTTTTGTAAAATTTCTAAAATATAACTATTCCAAATAAATGTTGTCAAATACTCGAGAAATCTTGTCAAATAAATTTGTGAAACGACAATGCAAAATTAATGTGAAAATCATCACATCAAAAAGGGTAGGAAAGACCAAACATAAATCAAAGAAGTATTTATTAGATGAAAGATCCAAGCTTTACAAAAACACTAGTCCCATATTTATGTAGAAAATTGTTGAAACTAATTCCTAATTCATCCCTCCAGAGCTAGAAAACCAGCTCCACAATTTTTACAGTCGTCATCATTCTAAACTTACCTCCTCTTCTATGCTACAACCTCAGCATCATCACTTTACCACCTCCGCGCCTCGGCTAAACTACACTCTACGTATAAACTCAGCACTACAACAATGTACATACATTCAGCACAGCTAACTTTTATTTGCAATTAGATAAGACCCGAAGGATGTGATCGAGAGGAGAATACCCGACTACCGAGTAGCTAAACTAGGCCGAGTTAGCTGTACAATTTCCCTTCTACGGCACATCTACACCACATTTGAGGTCTGAGCAGCCGCGGCAGCAGCAGCAATCCTCCTTTCTGTTAACCAAGAAACAAGATTTCAATAATGATGGCATTCTTTTTTAATCTTTTTAAACATTTTTGGTTGGAATTATGTTTTGAAAAAATTCACTATAATCGACAAAGATTTATGTATGGATAGGATATGCATACCCCCAGTAGCAACGAGTTTCTCTACGCGAGCCACTATGTGCTTCCCGTACGTGTACTTCTTCAATGCATTGAGATGGATCTTGATTCTACACATGATCAGTTCACGTTGCTGATCACTGCAAGTCTCGAGTACTTTCTGTACAACGTAATTTGCAAATTGATCCTTCATCATAGCCTGCTTGCAGATAGAGTAAAATATTAGGCTAGCCACTTCATTATCATCATAAAGAAAAGGAATGTAGTTTATTTCAAGAATTGAACAGCAAATCCCTCAGAATCCATATTTATTAGAGTGAAGTATCATATCTTTTGATAAAAGTAGGATGACATACATTTTCTGTTACAATAGATATAAAAATAGTATTTTGTCTTACATTTACTCCGGTCCCCATCATAATTTCAAGGTAAATTCCACTGTCCATTTATTCATAATTCTCGGAGCTGAAAAGTATTACAATCATAAGACAACAAACTAGAGAACTTTATCTGCTTTTTCGAAATATTCCCACCTCTCTCTCGTGAAGTGCTACACGTCACGAAATGTCCTCTGTGACTCGCTTCATTCAACTATTGTGCATATTAGCTAAGAGATAGTATTTGGTTACTAAATGTTTCGTATATTTGAACTTGTAACACAGGAAAGAGGTCAGTATACATGGTACACATGTATAGCCAATCATAATCTTTCATAATCACAAATATTCCTGTGATTGCTGCAAGCAAACAATAAATTTCACGTTCAAAACTGAGATCAGAAGTGAAAAGAGAGACGACAAACCTGAAGGGGTTCATTTTCATCGGTTGTTCCAAGCATCTCAGTCACTAGCAACTGGCATTCGCTTGGGTCACCAAAAGTCAAGCATTTCTCAACAACGTTTGATGCGAACTTCTGCTGGCTCATCTGAACGATCTTTCCAGCCAATTCCTGAATAATAGTTGATCTCTCATGTGGTTTCCCATGCTCCAGTACATGCTACAACAACATCATGAAAAATAATAAGCGACGAGTTCATAATGACTCCTTAAAAGCCAAGAAATCAACAGGGGTACAGCTGCTTTATCTATCACCCGATAGAGATGGATATTATATGTTAGTGGCAGGAAAATTTGGATATTCAAGAAGAAAAAGTTCGCCAAAAAAATTCTCGTAAGAGGAAGCAACAATATAGTGGGGGACAAGAACTAGATGCATGAAAAGAATATTAAATAGTATATCATACAAAAGGCCACAAGTATGCACGAATTAACTAAACAACTTACAAACCTGAACAACATAATTCCCATATTGATCCTGGGCTAGCATGCTTACGGACCCCAAAATCTCTTCCATCACTTTCATCTGTGTTTTCTCATCCTTACAATGCTCCAGAACTCTCTGCCAAACCAAAGCATATCACAATGTAAAGCTCTATTTTGGTGTAATAATCAAAGTAAAATCATAGAGAGAGAGAGAGATTAACTCATCCACTTTGCCCCTACCTGTATCACACGGCAGCCATATGGATGGGTAGAGAGAGTCACAACTTGGTCAAAAAATGTTGACACTATAAACTGAATATTCTCCTCAGGGACGCATTCAATGCACTTCTGAATGACATGATTTCCATTTTGATCACGCACGCATCGCATGATATGCCCATCCAGCTCTTGGACCATTTTGATTTTTTGATCAACATCGATAACTTCTATTGCCTACATATTCATATCATATTACAACTTTTATGTCCTGGATGGAAATTTATACCATATATTTCTGTGAATTAAAAAAAAAAAAAAGATAAGTAATTACCTTCTGTATTACTCGGCAACCATACATTTGGAGGCTTAATGTTAGTACATGTCCAAAAAGCTTGTTGGCTAATTCTCTTCTTTGAGATGTCATTCCATGATCAAAAAACTGATGATAAAACAAACAATCAGCTCCAGAAAGACTAAAGATTTTCAAAAAACCCAGACTGAAAGACCGTCCAAGTAAGTCGGTTACCTTCTGGACAACATAATTACCAAACACATCAGTAATTAGCGTAAGAGCTTGAGGAAAAATCTCCACAAAAACCATGTGCTTCTCTTCTGTCGTGGCAGTTTCGAGCTTTTGTTGAATGAATCGGCTCCCATATTGATCAGCACTAGTGAACAATGTTAAGTTGAAAAAAATCAGATACCGATCTTCTCGAATAAATTGCCATCTTGATGCAAAAAAATATACCTGAATTCAACAACATGACCAGCAATGTCTATAAGCTCCACGCATTTGGCTTTATTGCTCTTGAACTCTTCCAGCAACGAAGAACTGAAGCCAGGGTCCAAGTGCCAGGTTCCCATCACTCCTGAATTTCTCAACCCACCAGGAAATCTCATATTGAAGTCTCCGTGCTCGATAGGGCTCGCAGGCCCACCAGTACTTGCCAAAGGACTGCCAGGATATGACAATCCAATCCCGAAAGAAGGATTTCCATAGTACCCATGAGGAGTAGTTAGACCCGTTTTTCCACCCAAGGGAACACTATAATCTGATGTTTGAGAAGGCAACAAATTTCCAAGATACACTTTCTGAAGCATTTCCAAGTATGCATCGCCCAAGTAGTTCCTATCAACAGAGGGATCGTTAAGAGCTGCAACTTGTGCTGGCGAATGGAGATATAAAGGATCCATAAAAGGTGCCATCTGATTGCCAATTCCGTTGAGGTTCAGCTCTGATCCTCCCAACATTCTAGCATCCATTCCAGATGCAGCAATAGCAGCATTCTCGAACAGCGGAGGCAAACTGGAGCTGCTAAGTTGACTGGATATTGGACTCATAGGATAGCCACTTCCGTAATTTGAAAATGATGAATTGGGACTGTCCAAATGGTGATTCTGAGGAAGCATGCCACCTCCGCCGTTCAACACAGCAGCATTCAAAGATCCTCTCCAGTATGAGTTATTTGAGTGAACAACGTTTTTCTGAAGCTCAGCTTGAAGGAAAGTATTATTACTGAGATGTGGAACACAACCATTGCTTAGTACAGAATCAGAAGGGCTAGAAGACATATTTAACTGCCCAAGCTCATGATTTTTATTGTATGTTTGCTGTCTTACGTTACTTAGGCCTCCCTGCAGATTAAAAACATAGTTAGCATGATCCTCGATATTAGGCTCAATATGAGGAGATAAATGATGCATCTCATCCACAACTCCGTTGGAAAGGTTCATCCCTGACATAGCCGCAACCAGATCAGCAGTATCCTTTAAGTGAGACGATACATCATTAAAGGATTCTATATTGTTAGTGTTTCGTTTTTCTGAAATTCCCACCCTGCCTCCACCAATAGGAGTCGGGCAAGGACTTGGAGCTCTTGTAATTCGTTGAGGATCAGGCGTTGAGCTTCTTGATAGGGATGCGCCCAAAGCAGCAGCATATGAATATGAAGCAGGTGCGGCTGAATGCTGAGCACCTGATGAACTCTGCGTCTTTGAAGCCGAGAGTACTGGGTCTGATGATGTAAAATCTCCATACAAATGAGCCAGCTCAGATTCTGCTGCGCCCAAGGCATTTGCATTCTCATCAAAGGCATTTCTGCTAGCCGGTCTTGAAGGGTGTGTGAGACCCGGAGTAGCACGGTTCAAGTTGTCCTGCGTATATATAAAAATGCAGACAGGTTAAAAGGAAAAAGGAGGAAGACAATATGGGTAGTCGCACAACATGACATAATACTAGCTCTCCATATAACAAGACGTATTTGGATGTCTAATAATACCAGTTCAAATCATCAACTGCAAAGAGGCATTTGAAAAAGAAATCAGAATAGCATGTTTGGAAACACAGAAAACGTATAAATATGAGCGATGTAGAAGACTTCAATGAGGAAAGGTGGAATTCAAAATAGTAAGATGTGATGTGTATTCAAACTGTAAACATCTTGTATGCATGCCAGAGATACCAAAATGCGCTTACATTCCTACACGAAGATAATATCCAGGTTCGGATGTTGAACATCAAACATGCTAAATGGCACTAGCTTTTCAACAAAGTTGACACCTTTCCACTATTTATGCAGTTACAATGGATTGACAAAGAAATAAATTGTATGAATCCACTATAAACAAGAATATTAGTTGTATTGGCACATGAAGTAATGTGAAGCAAAGGGCTGTATAAATCTGATGAGATTTCTAACATACATGCCACCATCGAAGGGAAGGCACAAATCTTGCATAGAGTTAACAATTCAACCGTCTTAATGGCATGGAACCATAGCATAAGAAAACAGTAAAATCCAGGCCACATATCAAAATTCAATATTGGACAGGAAAAAAAAACCATGTTACAAAAACGACACTGCTCGATCATAAAGTGCACCGTAGAGCAGGTTTCTAACCGTAAATCTTTCTGCAAGACTCTTTTGCTTGCTACCTAGTCCCAATCCAGGCAAACCAATGAGTCCATCACTCTCCTCCTTCTTCAAGTTGAAAGCATAGCCAACATCATCCCTATTGACCTTCCTCCTGTCACCAATCGCCGAGCTCCCCACCTGCAACCTCTGAGCAAACCGACAATCCTCCCTTGATAAAAGAGGCGGTGGAAGCCTCGGATTCAAATTAACATTTGAGTAATAGTAGGATAAGTATGCAGGATCAGAGCTGAGCTCCTCCTCAGAAATGAACCCATTGCCACCAATAGCACTCGGTGAGCCATCAACGATAGGTGGAGCAGATCCACTTCTATACAAATTAAGCTCCTTTTCGAGATCATCGGCCTCCTGCCTCCTCTGTTCACGGAGCAAGAAACCTATCTCCTCAAATTCATCTCCAAATGGATTCTCATTGTACCCAATCATCGCCCTTCTATCCAATCCGGACAACATGATTCTTAACAAAAATCAAATGCACCAGTTATCAGCAAGAAAAGGCTTAAATCAACACTAGCAACATAGAACAAAGCATTATCTGGAAAAAAAACGTTAACTAAAAATGGACATTATAGTTTCGAGCTCATAAAAAATCCTAGCTTTGACCATCAGTTATGAATAGACTCAGTTCTGGAGTATTAATGAAATCATCGAACGACTCAACAGAAAAACACAAATGAAAACTCACTTGGTTCAGTAACCGTAAATCAAACGAGTTTTGTCCATTTTCCTTCAAATAAATGTGAAATTTCGCATTATTCTGATTAAACCCGATAAATAGAAATTCAAGCTGCCTGTGAAATGGTATTAGCCTAGTGTTTTAGCAAGAACACTGAGTGAGAAATAAATTTATATAAGATGAGAATCAATCTGGCGGCGAATTGAACCCCATTAGGGTTTTTTTTTTTCCCTCAACTATAGAAAGAGAGGAGGCCTGGACTAGACTGAGCAATAAAATCTTTTCGTAACGTTCTAATTTCAGTGTCCAAATACATTTTTTTAGCCGAAGTAAGTGTCCAAATATACTTCCTCTCGAAAAAGAAAAAAGTGTCTAAATATACATCTACCCAGGGCTGTTCGCGATTCGGCCGAAATCAAATTACTTTGGTCGATTTAACCGGATTGAACGAAAAATTTACGATCAGTCAGTTTGAAAAATCACAAACCGAATAAATTAGTCTGACCAACGGTTTATAGTATGAAATGGGTCATTTCAGCTGGCCATATCGAACAAAGATATTAAAACTACTACCTTATATTATTTCAATAATGTTACACTATTAACTTAAAATAATATTATTATTAATAATAATATAAGGATTATATCTTATATTGAACTTTAATTGTTTAATGTAATTTTTAGTTGGTGCTTTGTATTAATTAGTATGAATTGTTGTTAAAGTCGGTGGTGTTTGTGTTAATATTTATGAATATGAATATACTTTGCATCTGTAAAATAAAGTTTCAAACGGTTAAAACCGGCCAAACCTAATCGTTTTAATATGGTTTGATCTGTTCGGTTTAAAAAGTAATTTGGCCGATTTAGTTTGAAAAAATTTAAAACTGTTTTTTATTGATTTGGCCGACATTTTACCTATCAAATCAACCGACAAACACCCCTTCTTCTACTTTCTAAATCCGTGGTCCTCGATAGTCGAAACATGGAGCTTAACTAGTAAATTCAGAGCGTTCGGGAAAAATGCGAAAAATCATGAGATTCGACATAAAGCTTCTATAAATATTCTAAAATTCGATTAAAAAAAAAGGCTATAGAAGGTGGTAGAATTTTACATAAACTAGTAAATTCTTATATAACCTTATAAAAATATTCTAGAACTCAATAGAAAGCTATAAAAAAGTTGTAGAATTTTACGAAAACTTTTACATACTTGTTGATTCTTATATAAAAAGTCTGATAGTTGGCTATATTAGGCACCTATTCCATTTGCAAATGACATTCTCCAAACAATAACAACAAGTTACAAAATTTTTAAAAATATTTTAGTGAAAGACTAGTATGTCTAGTATCGATAAATTTTCAATCTTGTAAAGTTTATTATTATGACATAAGAATCAGGATAATATTTCAATTACATAATTGATAAAAATAATTTATAATATATAATATCAAAACAAATAAGTAAATTATATTATGTAAAAGAAATTACATTATTATTCTTTAAAATAAATATTTGATGAGGACAAAATAGTGAACAAACAATTTGAAAGAATAAAAAAATTTATAATAGGTATAAATAAATATTTAAATAATAAATTGACACTTTATTTTGTCCATTTTGTTTACACATACTCCTGTTATGCTTTTGTAGTTGAAACAATATTATATGCGGATTTGTATTTCAATGAAGGTATACAATGCAAAACATCTGTTCAAGATTTGTTTGATAAACTCAAACAAATTGATCAGTGTTTAAGAAATTATTGTCATAACGCTTATCTTTTCATAAAGAAAAATGACTTGATTCCTGAAGTAATGTACAAGTGGCACAGTAAGTATTGCCCAATAAATTGAAAATACCGTGATCTATCTTTGAGGATGGAAATTGAGTACGCCCAAGTAGTTTTTTCAATGTACATAATTTTTAGTTTATTTGAATTAGTTTTTATCATGAATTAATTAATTTTAAAATGAAATTAGTACAAGGTTTACATCAAAGATTTCCACCGTATTAACGACATTGATCACGATGCGGTTAGACAACATTTGGTCCGTCAATCGGTGGCAGGAATAGTTTCAGTTTACCGTTATTTCTTTAACTGGGATGAGCAACTAAATAATAGATTAATTATATCATTTTTAAAAATTGTTTGATATTAATAGTGAATTTTTGTGGGTTAATTTCTGAAAGGATCGTAAACTACTGTCTTTGTATAAAAAATGATATTAAGCTATTATTTGTTCAAAATGGATACTAAACGTTCATTTTTATTTCAAATGTGATATTTATCTCATTTTTACTATAGCACAAAAAACCGACCCCGGTTCACCAGTTGGACCAAAAAAATCATGAACCGGCAGGTTTAGTGGTTTGGTTCACTTAAAAGATCGGCCAAGCAATTGAACCGATTGAACCGGCCAGTTTTTTGTTGAACCAATGGAACCGGTCGATTTTTTTCAAAATAATACTTACTATATTTTCAAGTTTTAATTTATTTAACTAATTAATAATTTGAAAATATTAAAATGAATATTAATATATAAAATTAAATATATGCAATATAATACATTAATTAATTGAATGATTTACTTAATGTGATATATTTGGACACAAATTATTACATTTTGGTATAAATTCTGTGTATTTTACATACAAGGTCATGTGAAATAAATATTATATTGATAAATATTAAACCAGTGGTCCGACCAGTGAACCAGTAGCCTTACCGGTTCGATCTCCGGTCCGGTTTTTCGTTCTATGATTTTTACCCTTGCATAACTAATTGGAGAATGACATTTTTTATATTCTAAATAGTGAAATCATAATGAAAAATTCTGATAAAAATAAGAAAAATAATAAAATGGACATATTTAAAATAAAAAAAATAAGAAAGAAAACAAGAAATTAAGATAAAAGATGGAAAATGAAAAATTGAAAACAATAACGTAACCAAAAAAATAAAAACGATGCCTAGAATGGAAAAAAAATGAAATCAATACGGAAACTGAAAAAGAAAATCACGATAAATCAGAAAGATTATAAAGAAAAAATGAAAGAAAAAAAAATAAAAAATACAGACAATAACAAATGAAACAGAAATTCTGATAAAAATAAAATACAAGAGTGATATAACAAACTGAAAAAGAAAAATAAGATAAGACAATAAATGAAAACAGAAAAAATAAAATAAAATAAGATACAAAAATAGTATAAGAAAAAAAATAAAAATAAACTGTACCAGAAAAATGAAAAACAAAAATTTGATAAGTAAAAGTAAAATTAATAGAATATGAAAACAAAAAATTTGCTAACTTTATAAGGGTAAAATAGAGATAAATATCACATTTGAAATATAAATGAAAGTTTGGTACCCATTTTGATACAAATTATATCCTATTTGATACAAAGACAATAGTTCAGTATCCTTCTAAGAAATTAATTTGAATTTTTGTAATATAGGATTGATATTATCGTGTACAACAGATTGGCCCAACGTCTCGTCATGCCCTTGCCCCAATAGGATGCGGTTGAAAAGGAGGGGAGGATTACTACGTATGTCAAAATTCCTAGGAAAATGAATCGGGTAAAAGAGATACATTAAGGTAAGTACAGAACTTATAAAAGAAATTTATTATCATGTGAGACCAAAAGAAGGAGCCATCCAGTTGCTCCATGAAGAGTATCATATGCTCCGAGTGTCGGGGGAGGAGGGTAGATGAAATGCACATCGACTCAAGAAAAAATAGATATAGAGAAGGTCATCGACGGTCAAGATAAGAATAAAGATTGTTGAAGTGAAGGGTTGTTTCTACTCGAATATTACATGCAGTTGTGATTAATTGAGTCAGTTTAATTAGTTAAGCTATTAGCCACGTCATTCTGTATGCACCGATAGAATTGTGCCACGTTACTGAGTCTCGTCATTTTTCACCTCCTTCCACATGTGATTCATGCATGCAAAATATAGCTATAAATAAGCATGCCCACATCTGATTGTATCTGGTTTTGCCCAAGTAATGTAAATATCTTATACTCTAAAATCTCAAAATAGAATGCCTTAAACTTTTGTTGTTTAGTGCTCCACTGCCCTTTGTTTCACATTACTTCCTGTACCAATAAAACTAATATTTTACCTATATACTCGTTTATTCATTGTTCTACTTGTGGACTGAATATTTTGCTTTACAATGGATTCATACAATTTATGTCTTAGTCCTGGCCGCTTGTTCTATTTTGGTTCAAAAAGATATCGTCTGGGTGGTACCAAAATGACATCATTTTATTTTTTCATAATATTTAAAAAAAAACTACATGTTGGCGGCCGCGTTGGCCCCAACGAGTAATTTAACGTGTGACGGGGTAATGATTTAACGACGTAACTGACAACAGGATATAATACATAACGGAATAAACTTGCGAACATTTTACTCTATTTTTAAGAGACGTGAATAAAATGTCCTAATTCACCAAATATCTGGATATTTTACCCTACTATCCCTTAAAAAATAAATAAATTCTTCTTCTTTGAATGTCTTTTTATTGATATATTTTTATTTAAATTAGTATTAATATATTCAACAAATTTATTTATATTGTTATTATTATTAATTTTTTTCTCTTGATTTTGTGGAATTTTCTTAGGTAAAATATGCAAATCTATTTCAAAGTATTGAAAATTACGCAGATTTATCCCCAAGTTTGTATGTTATGCAGATCTATGACAAAATATACTTTTGTTATGCAATTCCATCCCGACGTTCAGTTTGGCGTTTATTTCGTGTTTAAGTGGACATTAAATCCCACGTGGCATTAAATATTATTTTTTTATTCCACATGTCATTTTTTTATTATTTTCTCATCTACGACCATAATAAAAAAACAAGAAACAGATGCCTACACAAACTAGAATCATTTAAGTTCTGGTTTAAAAAAAAAAACAAGAAACAGATGCCCACACAAACTAGAATCATTTAAGTTCTGGTTTTAAGCTGGAGCTTCAAAATTAATATCGAAATTAAGGGGTGTTTGGTATGTGGGTATGGGAATAGGGGAATAGAATCATTCCAAAATTGAGTGTTTGGTTTAAGGATATGGGTTTCAAAATTTTGGAATCATTCCCAAATAATTGAGAATCACCCAAACTCATGGTTAGCTTGGGTTTGAGTTTTGATTCCCAAATTTCATCCATTAAATTATTATTATTATTATTATTATTATTTATTTTATGTCTTTTTAATTGTTTAAGTAATTAATTAATTAATTTTTTGAAAAAACTTATAATTAAGAGTTTCATCTCTTTTCTCATAGTTATTTATATAATTTTCTTTTTAAGGACATTTA
>AYJT01032830.1:0-13308 GCA_001278415.1 Ocimum tenuiflorum | reverse complement strand
TTTCTACTGTTTTTTGGGGTTTTCCTCCATCATTTTACTTTTCTTTTTTAGCAGCCGGGCCTTCTCCGATTAACAGGCAGCGAAGATTAACTGAAAGATATACCCTTCAATGGCAAAACCAAGAAAAATTTCATCAAGAGAAGAATGAAAAATCTATCTTTTATCCTACTATTATGATAGTTTTATTTCCGTACCCTTCATTATCGTTTGTATTTAAGACTAGATGTTATTCTCCTTATTTCTGCTGAATGCCTGACAGTAATGTTTATAAGCTTAATACTTCCAATTCAATATAATGTCTGGATTTTTTTTTTTTCCATATATTTTTTATCTTACTAAAGCCTTTCGTCTCCTCCACAAGAAAAGGGCAGATTTTGATTGTTTTAAAGCGGATTTTTGGTGTTTGATTGATTAATTTTATTTTGAATTGAATGATTATGACCCTACCATGTTACAATTGTTTCTTAGAGGCTCTGATGTTGATAATTGTTTGTCGATTATCGAGTTCTATTCACTGTATTCTCATGTCAGAAACTTTTTCTGTGGATCAGATTATTATTTTGAAGTTGAGTTGGTATTTTTTCTGCTTTAATGAATCAAAATTAAGAAAGCAGACTTACCAAAAACATCCAAGATATATGTGATGCTATTTTAATCATACAAGTAGTTACGTTTAGAAAATAAAACCAGTGAAGGCATTATACATTTTGTTAGGAAAACAAATACATATTTTGTCCACTTAATACGGAAATACACATAAATGCACGCCAACAACCCAAAACATGCCTCTCCACAACTTCTTCAAAATCAATACAGTGCGTTTCTCCTACTAAAAAATGAAGTTGCATATAATACAATTACACCCCATCTACAATAAAAGCACCTTATAAAAGGCTTTAGATTGGTTATATGTATAGTGGGTTAATATCCCAGTATTATACAAATTCCAGCAAAATTAAAATGCTTAAGAATTTGGCATACCTCCTTGTCTAATACATCTCCACCCACGGCACAATAACTAACTTTTCCTTGATGTAATTTAAATACTCGTAAATGTGAGGGGCGACAAGAACTATTCACATTGGACAAATCCGACGGATCCTACAAAGCTATGTTACAATCCTATAAAACTGTACATCCCTCTCCATGCTGCCAAGTCCCATTAACCAATATTCTATCCATACTTGGCCTTTTTCAATCCATAGAACTTGTTCCGCCACTTTCCTCGTCTTCACTGAAACTAGATGGCATCTCTGTTGCAGGCCTAACAATACAAAATGTTGCAACATTAGGCATTCAAACAGTGGCAGCAAGATAATTGGAAAAGAAGCCGAGCCACGACACATGCTAGCAATCACTTAAAACCACATATTCTAATATTTGCACATTTTTTTGGGTCGTTGAGAGTCTGTGTGTATATAGAGTATCTGAGAAGTGAGAACCCTTTATGATATCATTGATGCCATCTTAACAAAAGTACCAATGTCAAGAAATTAGTCTTAGAATGTAATATATTGACCAAACCTTGTGACTTGATAGTTATGTGGTAGGTTATCCACCATCAATGTTGCTTTTGGGAGTTGCTGACATGGAAATTCTTCGCTTACTCTTTTCTTAGCCTGCAAAAAGAAAACAGGCAAAGAGAAATGTATGTCAAAGATTCACCCAATTACCGTATAAATGTGATCACAGAGCACGCAGATAACCTACAATAGTATCATTCTTGTAGGGGATCTGCACTTGATGTTCATTTATCAACTGATCGTTGCATATTCTACCATCCTGCAAAAAACACAAAGGCATAAAACATCATCACCAGGGAGACCCACAGCAATAACAAATTTTTCAGAAGTAGTTCTCTAGAAAAGACCCTTACAACTTCTCCTCGGAGCCTTTTGTCACCAGAACTGTGGTATTTGTTTCCTTTTGTGGTTAAGCTGGAACTCTCGTTTTCAGTTTTTTCTCTGAGGGCAACCCTTGTGCTCGCATCATTAAACTTGCGAGACCAAGATTCTGCCCGTTTCTCTCTAAATTTTCCTCCATAAGCTTGCAGATTTGAATAGTTTTGAACGGTATCAATTGTCATGACTTCAATAGCAGGTTTATGCCTCGAACCATACTCATTTTCTCTACTCCTAATGCCAGACCCATATCTGACTGGGCTTTCTGTAAATTCTAATGAAGAGTTACTCCTCGGATAATAGGAACAACTGTTGGATAAAGGGGTCTTTAATCTGGACCTTTGGTAAATGTAGTTATCGGGAATATCAGAGCCATTCCTTGTTCTGAGATTTGTGCCATCAATTTCAGAGTTGAAGAAGGCCATGCTGGTTGGATATTGAGATCCCTGTAAGGATTTAGATTAGAAGAAAACAAAAATGGGTCCTATCCGATACATTATCTGCTCAAAGCGAGCATAAAAATCAATAGAAAAGGAAAATTACAAGCTAGGGCTTAAGTTCTGTCAATGATGACGACGGAGGCATTAGGTCTGTACAACTTGCTTAACATAAATATCCATTGATCAATGAGATGATTTTTCAAATATAGCAAGAAAAATTGATAAAGAGCTGATTACTGCTACCGTTAGATTGGTGACTTGCAAGAGCAACAGACAAGAGGAACAACAGCAAAAACAGCTTATTTCAATTGCATTCAACACATATCAATCACGGAAACTATTCTTCCAAATTTCATTGAAGGCAAAACAAAACTCATAGTGATGAACAATCAAAATGAATCTTGTGATTAACATAGCATGCTCAGACCTCTAAGATCGATTTATGGCAGGCCAAGAAAGAAATCTGCTTCACACTAACTATTTTAATACTGTCTTCTAAGGATATAATTTTTAATATATAGTTCATAAAATTAGAACAGGAGATTGTGGAAAGCAAATTATCCAGATTCACACAAACTTTCGTGATGATCCCATCAACCCAAAAGAGAGTTCAACAACAAACTTCAGGATTTGATTAAAACATCAAATCAAACACCCTTGAACATATTAATAAGCCTTTTAACTTCAGGTCTTAAATTTGACATAAGGCCAATAGGACTCACAGCTCTATTCAATGGAGAGGAAAACTAAAATGTAAAAGGGTCCTTTAGAGATACTCCATATGACACAAGTGAATCCAGCATGAATGCTAATGTATTCTGGTTTGCCTTCACGCATATCATTCCAAGCTTCTAAAATGACTAGTGGAGATTCATCTATAACCTTCAGCTTATATAATTACTCAACCTATACCCTGGAGTACACACTCCTCGAGTGATAGATAGTTTGATGTTTCAACATCATATTTGACAAAGGCAAGAAATGGAAATCGAAATACAATTTAAAAAATTGACTCACCTTGCAGAATTTGGAATTCTGGCGAACATTTGAAAAATCAGGTGAGCCACAGACATATTCTCCAGTGTGGTAATTTTCTAATACGAATTAACATCAAAAAAGCATTAGTGAAAATGGTGAATATCAACCATGAATCTCCAAATTGCAAACAAAATTGTGCAAAATAGTTGCATATATATAAACGTTCTCAAGCCAGGACATAATTATTCAAGGAAACAATTCAATACAAGACTAAAATCCTAACGCCATTGAGACCGACAGTGCAATTGAGCAAGAAACTATCGAGATAAAATGACTCTCTGAATTAAAAAAAAATGATCCAGGAAACATTTGAAACAGCCAGCAACGTTTATTAAATTAAATTCACAAAATCCCATTATTCTAACACACCTTCGACTGGGTCCTGCATTGAGGATTCAAATGCACCAGGCGGAAGTGGATCAAATTCAACACCAAGAGGAGGACCATCCTCTAAATAATGCTTGCCCAGCTGCCTCTTCACCGCAGCTATAGCAGGATTTTCTAGTCGTCCCTTCACTTTTAAGTAACCTGATGGGCCAGGCCTGGTTTTCACACCCTTTACATCAGATTGAAATTTCGGTATCAGATACCTTGAAATAACAGCATCAGAGGGACCCCCATTTTGGTAATTAGGAGGAATATCCTGCAGTGAAGAGGTACTTCCAGAAGAAGCATCATTTGTATGATTGTAGATTCCAGCATAGTTATTGTCATCATCATAAATAACTTCTGCAGCAGAAAATTCTTTTGAAGTCAACCTTCCACTTTCAACTTCCCTGGAATCAAGATTTTTATCATTCCCCTGTTTTGTGCTTCCACATGAATCTTGCCTATGCCCGCTGCCGCGGTCTTGTATGACTCCACCCGATCGATCTTGCCTTACAGCGGCATGGTTCTCTCCATTCATTAACTTCTTATCCTTTATCCTCCTATGGCAAAACCATCCAGAAACTTGCTTCTCAGTCAAACCTATTGACTCCGCAAGTTGTAATTTCATTGATTCTGAAGGGTATTTATGTTCTGGAGCAAAACAAAATCAACTCTTAGTTAACAATAATGTTGACGAAAAATTTCACAGACGGACAGCAAGGCAAGATATATAATATATCAATATAAGTAATTTTACCACTGTAAAATTTCTCCAATGCCTGAACCTGAGCTCGTGACTTCACTATCCTCTTCTTGTTCTTCTCTGAATGAGCATTATCATCTTCGGGGTGCATCTCACTTGATTCTAAAAGTCGTAAAAATAAGTTTACATAATAGTAAGTAAGAAACTAGCTAAAGGAGCCTAACTAACATGCAGTTTCATAAACAAAGACGTGAAAATGGCAATACATTGGGAAATCAACAATTTTGTATTCATTTACAGACCTTATATGGAACTTGTTTGACTCGAGACAAGATGATAAAAGAAAAAAAAATGTCATTTTACTTTAGAGAATAAAAGGAATAAATCTCAGTTGCCTATAAATTTAAATCTGCAAACATTCATTGCGTCAGACAAGCATGGAACATTGCAGTTGGGGAAGAATCACTACACCACTTTTATTAAAAAGTCAAGTAAATAAATCTCAATTGAGCACACATTTAGATGCTCACTTCATTATTTATCTTGCAGAGACCCCGACAAGGAAGATGCATAATCGATATTACTTTGCACAAAGTTAAAAAGTTGTACAAAGATATGAATGTATCAGTAAACATCAACTTTATATGTACATAAATGTACAATTACTGTCATCATCTATGGCAGATTGTACTTCAGCTGTCCTGATCCTCACATAAGACAGTGCACAAATAGGAAGTGTGGCTAGGCATTATGTGTCAAAACTAAACTGCAATTGGATGATTGCAATAACTGTACACGCTTCGATATGTTTCAGTTTAGTGCCCCATGGATATAAATAAATCCTACAGCTCAAGGTTCTTATTTTTTTTTTATCTTTGGGCTGAGAATATCTTAACAAGCTGAAACATATTCTTCATTGGCAATACTAAGAACAAAATTGGTCAAGAAGAAATGAACAATTTATAGAGCAGGATGCACAAAGCAACAGAATAGCAATGTTGGCAAATTTATCGCATTAGTTGGATAGTTTAAGTACATTGTGAAAAAGACGATGGTCTACGAATATTCATAGAAGAGGGCCTCCATGGCACTGGGTTCACAATCTGCCTCCTTTTTCACATAACTTCCACGCATCACCATTCAGCTAACATCTAGATTGCTCAAAATCCATCTTTCGTTTAGCTCATCATCTTTTTATAAAGCAAAATACAATTGATAAACACCCAAAGCTGATAACTGACGTTAACATCTGAAGCATCTTAAAGTTGATTGCAACCAGAACACTGCAAATTACAATTTGCAGCTCCTCCAGAAGAAGGCAACAGCAGAAGGACAGAGACAGAGTCCCAAAATCAACAAAATTTGAGAAGCAATCATGTGTTCCATGGTTAGATTTTCAGACATTCACATACAGTCGAAATTGAAAACTAAAATCAAAACCAATTTGGGGAAAGCAGACAACTAAACCCAGACATCATAATCCAAACCCTCCCACGAATCTAAGAAACTAAACTATAGAAACAACACAACATCAGCATTCCCAAAACAAAAATAAAATCCAAAATCCCTAAACAACAAATCCAAAATTTACAGCAAAAGTCAATCATGATCTGATACGTTAAGAAAAACTAAAGCCCTACCTTCTCCCATAGCTCTTCCTGCACAAATTTTCTCCTTACTTCCTTATTTATCCGGTTTCAATAGGGTTTAAATTCCCACCCCCTTTCTCTGTATCGCTCCCAACTTGGCGGAGACGTCAAGAAAATTCCAGGCAGAGAAAGAAAGCAAATCTCGACATGCGATGACAATCTATATGCGAAAAGGAGGAGGAGAGAGAAAGAGATGGTTGGTATGAGATATACTAGAAGGGATTGATTTTTTTTCTGAAACTTTCTGGGCTATTATGATTACGTTTATGCTGATTGATGTCAATTTGTTCAATCTTCTTGCTTTGATTTGCAAATCTTTCGTGTTCATATTATTTTTTATTATTCTGCGGAATTTGATTTCTTGTAAATTTTCAGAATCTCGCATTTACTGTTAATTCAATAATCTTGTTGCCTTAGCCTTCTGAATTGCAGCCAGTTATTCCAGAAGATTTCATAAAGAAAAATGTATTTAAAATTCATCAAACGCTTCGATAGGCTAACAAAGAATGAAATGAATCTATACACATTGGCTTTAACAAACAAGTATGCTTCTTTTTCAATACCAAAATCTCAAATGAATTGGTAAAATCTCAGAATTGCGTCTCCATCGACGTAGCAAACTTTACATCTTCAAATTAATGGTGAATTCTTTTAGTAATAGGGGTCCACAGTTGGATAGACTCATTTTCCCTCAACTAAAAAAAAAATAAAAATATTTTCAAAATAGCATGTATAGCTATAAGAAAATTTTTTTGCATTAAACCGCCTAAACGATTTAAACAGATCTAAATAGTTCATTTCCATCAACCTAAATTTATATCCCTCCTATATCCTAAATCCAAACTCATATTCTTCTTGGGATTCAAACTAAACCCCCTCTAAATCGCAGTCTAACGGATACCTCCTCCTATAAACATACTTAACTTTGCTAATTTTTATTGAAAAAGTGCATGTGAATTATATATTTCTATCTTCCAAATAGTATATTTTTAACCCCTCATTACTAATGATACTCCTTTTCTGTATTTCTCATCTCCTGTTAGGTTGGTTTTGCAATCCAATGGTTGGAATAGATGATGACATGATGCAGGTTTGGAGCAGAGCATTGCCATTTGTGTTGTGTGTGTGATAAAGAGGAAGCTCAAAGCTGTAGATACAAAGTTCCAAATCAACACTTAAAACCGAATGAATACAAAGCCAGGAGAGTTGGAAAATAAAGCATAAAATTTTTACAGTATGAGAGGAATCAAATCAAATCAAATCCTTGAAGGAATCAAAGGTGTGGTGTTGTGTAGGTAGGCGGAAGCAGCGGCGACTCCACTCCCGAGCTTCACCGGATAGCCGACGTCCTTGAGCACCATCTCCACCCCTGCAAGACACCCAAGCAATTGCAACTGCACCACCGTAGATATCCAGTTATAACTCATAACAACTACAAGATCATGCTTTCGAGAATGCGATCAATGAGTGTGATGGAACTGGACCCCGAAAGATGAGGGTCTATCTTTTTTATATTATCAACAATAAAATTCTACTAAGAAATAATATAACTGTTGATATGTTTATCACAAAATTATGTTACAAGGGTATTAAGACTGAAATTATTATTAAGCACATTTTTTCGTTAAGGCTGAATGTTTACGACAAGGGCCCGTTCTATGTAATTGATATGTTATCAACAATAGATTCCAGTGAAAATAATATATATACTTTGATTAAATTTTTTATCCTTAGCTTATTATCAAGTTTATTTTTTCAATATTAAGGCCAAATATTTATGATGATGGCGATTTTTATATATTGAGATGTTATATTAACAAAATTGTACCGAAAAACTAATATGACTACTTTTTTCTCGGCTATAAAATAACTATGGAATTTATAATCATTTTTCCCTAGCATGAAGACACAATCTAGGGCTTTTTTTTATTTATTGAGATAAACCATAAATAACATAAAAAAATAATATAATTGTTGATAAATAATTATTATTGAGCATATTTTATTTAATAACCCGGTCTTCATAAACCCAACATTTTATGGATTTACATGTTGTCCATAATAAAATTCAATTAAAAAACTAAAATTTAAATCCGAACTTTTATCGCTGAGTTATTATTAAATAAATTTCTACGATAATGCTCAATATTTTTAAATTACATTAGACCCCAAAATATTTAAGACAGCCGATGACTTTGTTAAACTTTAGTCAGTCAACAGAAATGATCAAAACTGAAATGGAGAAAAAAAAAAGTTGAGAAAGCAGACCTCATTGAGATTGCCAAGATGCCCTATTCTGAAAACCTTCCCTGCAACCTTGTTGAGGCCAAGGCCTAAGCTCAAGTTGTACCTCTTCCACGCCCTTCTCACAATCTCCGCGCTGTCAATATAAGCCGGCACCACCACCGCGGTCACCGTGTCACTGAACCACTCCTCCTTCTGGGTGCAGTTCTTCAGCCCCCACGCCTCCACCGCCAGCCTACAACCACACAATAACATTCATGCTCAAAGAAGATTTACTTTTAGTTTCAAATCAAAAAATTTGCAATTTTGATCGTAAGATAATGAATTACTAACATGAATCACATGCTCATTTGCTCATTTTATTTTATATGTACCTTATATCATTCTTAATGATACAAAGAATTGGAATTGGAATTGAAATTGCCAATTATATGACCAAAAGTAAATTTTTTGGACCAAAATGGAACACGACTATATACTATGAAACCGAAAAAAAGTGTTCACCTACCTAGTGGCAGTACCAAGGCGAGTGTGCCTTGCAATGACATTATCAAGACCTTCCTCGAAGATGAGATCGAGGGCTGCTCGAAGGCCGTAGAGAAGCTGAATGGAAGGGGTGTAGGGCCAGTAAGTTCCGAGGTTGTAGAACTTGAGGTAGTCTTTCCAGTCGAAGAAAACGCGGACTGATTTTGCAGTCTTGGCGGCTTCGAGAGCCTTGGGGCTGGCACAGACGATTCCCATTCCGGTGGGGAGGGAGAGGGCTTTCTGTGAGCCGGTGAGAGCCACGTCCACTCCCCATTCGTCCATGCGGAAGTCAAGTGCACAGATGGAGGATACGCCATCCACAAGGAACAGTGCAGGGTGCTGATAATGATCTGACAACAGAAATGTCACATCTTTAGACATACCTTTTCCACCCCTGATCTACATAACATGTCATCTTCTCGGTAAGAAACTGCATTATTTATCCAAGATATGTAGATCCTTACCAAGTATTTTTCTGACAGTAGCCAAATTGTTGGTGACTCCAGTTGCTGTCTCATTGTGCACAATGCAAATGGCCTTAATGGTGTGGTCTTTATCGTCAGCTATTTTGGAGGCCAGAACTTCAAGATTGGCTCCTTGGCCCCATTCACTCTCGACAACATCGACATTGAAGTTGAGGCGCTGCTGCTGATCAATCCACAGCAGACTGAACTGACCAATCAGAAACGACACAATCCGATCACCCGGTGACAGTGTGTTTGTCAGTGCACTTTCCCATGCACCAGTCCCTGCACTCCATTATCAACCATCTATTCTTTCATCCCAATATATTCAAATAGCTCCTCACTACGTTGCAGGCACCAACTAGTAACTTTTTATAACCGGTATTATTTATTTACTCCCAGGTTACTACGTTCCAATCTTTTGTTATATATTGTATTATGTTGTAGGATTATTGACATGTGTATTAATCAAAAGAAATCAATTATGATAAAATCTTTATTTAACAAGGATAAGATTGATCTTTATTTATCAATACACATATCAATAATCTGAACAATGTAACATAATTTGTTTATGTAACAGGAGATCTGGACCACGGGTTATTACACAATTACAAGTAAACCTACACAGTTGCAAGTGTATTAACGACCTTTACTTTGTTTTTTTTGTAATTTATTTATTATATATTTTATAAGAGTGGTTACAAACTGTAACTATGGTAACCCTGTATGGACTTGGGAGTAACGATTACTCTCTCAATGACCCAATGACATTTAATAAATGGCCAAAATTGGTATATATTTGACTATTATGAATATATTTATAACAGTGGGTTTTTATATTTGAAAGAGCAGAAATGATTATAATAGATAAAACTGGGAGTTTGTGGTCATGGGAGGCAAGATATTGATCAAACAACTTATGAAGTAGACCATCACATAAGAACATGAACCTCTTCCATCACCATCAGAATGATTCAGTATGCTAACATAATTAAGTGAAGCAATTCATAAATTCAATGAATCAGCACCTGTAGTTGGGAAGAGAAAAGGTGTTCCAGAGGTGGTCTTAAAGATCTGTTTGACATCTTCAAGCAAGGCTTTCGTGAGGGCAGGAATAGCAGGGGCGCGATAGTCCTCGTTATTCCTGTTCATCGCACGAATCACCTGTTCCGGGATGTTCACAGGCCCCGGAACAAAGAGGTGGTTCCTTCCGGGTCCATTAACGTAATCCATCTTTCAAAAAACAACCTCTCACCCTAAAATCATTTTAAAATATCAGTATTTTGAGTCAAACTAATTTGTAGAAACACTATCATCAGAATGTTTAAGGCTCCAATCACTAAAGATTTGCATACTTTGGGCATGTTTACATCATACGTACCAGCATATGCAGCAAAGCAACTATTTCAACTCCTATATAATTGGTAGTCTTCTTTTGAAAACCAGTTTTTGTCATTCTGTCGAACTTGGATATATTCGTAGTAGACAGTTTTGGGGTAACATAAAATTAAATTGAGCGTTCTTCTGTAAGAAAATTTGCTTATTTTTGGCATTCCAAATTCGTTTATATATACCAGCATAAGCAGCAACTACTTCAACTCCTATATAGGTAGAATCAACTTGAAATTATTCATAGAACATTGAACTGAGCATTCTTCTATGAGAGAATTCTTGATATCAAGCATCAGTATTTGATTGTGCCGATCAGTTATGTTTTTATTCACAAACTCATGCATAATCATGACAAAAATTTCATTCATTTTCCTTCATGATCTCCTAAACCGCGATTCGAGATCCCCTATCTCAAAACAGTGTTTTATAACACACTCTTGGTGTTGTTTGAAACAGAGGAATTAATCTGATTGCTCATCGCCAAGAAATTCTCCACATACACATACACTTATTACATGCATGGATGCATGGTAAGATCAAGAACACTTTACATCAAAATATTGAAAAAAAAGAGAGAGAGAGAGAGGTAGTTTACCTGCGTTGAAGCAAGAAATCTTCAGGGAGAAAGCCCAAACTGAGGAAAATAAATTAAGGATGAAAATGGTCTGTCTGTATAAAATTTTATAAGAGGCGGGAGGCCATTCACGGCTACTTGTGGGTCCCACTTGGGACCTCTTACGTGGCAGATAAGAGGAACAACAACGTCATTCCTGCGGCTAAGGAGGACTTACATCACCACAAAATTTACAAACATAGAAAACTCAAGACAACACACTTATTGTTTTTAAATTATTTGGACAAAATAATATACCATCCTTTTGCAGTCATACCCTCATTTTCTTGTTATATTAATATTCAGCCCACACAACTTCTATTCTCTGAACATTTCAACCCACGTACTCCACTTTGATATGCTCTGGTTAATCTTTGTGTCGTAAAGTTTGTGACACAAACTAAGTCCAAAAGAAATAATCCATCATAAATTATTGTTTATAACATTAATTAATAGATTCATAATTTGGTTATTCATGGTCAAAAATGCAATTTAGTAAATTTATTTTCAATTTTCTTGATTGATTAAATTTAGAAATCATTCAACATATAACATATGCATAACGATTAATAGGAGTGGCTCTTCCTCATTCTATCCTAGTTCAATTAAGCTAGCTAATCTCTTGTACCAAAGAGAAACTAGTATCCGAGTTAGAAACATGTTATCAAAGTAGGAATGAATTAGATTCAGATAAAAATAATTTTACAAAATACGTTTTGTTAGAAACATGTATGCTTGATATATAATTAAGAAAAATATGGGTCCGCAAGTATAATAGCAATAATAATTCAAAAATAATAAAAGAAAAGCAATAGATAAAAAGAAATACACGAGTAATTACAGATACACACACCATATAATTGAGGTCGAAAATTGTATGTGAAGGATAACGTGATAGAAGGCTTTCAACCACACCATTCTCTTGGGAACGAAGGCCACACAACTATGGGTTTTTCCTTTTCTATTTATCCATCTTTGATTTCAAGATTCTTTTGTTTACATTTTCTTCATATATCTCCCATCATAATAATAATAATAATACTGATAATAATAATAATAATAATATGAACTATTAGTATTCCAAGAGCATTCTTGTGTCTTGCTTTTTGTTATAATCAATGTAGTCCATGAACATAGTTTAGTTCTGCTGAATGTAAGGACGTGGTACATGCACATATACCATTTCCATTTATTTTCCCCTTAATGTGCGATACCTAAGATATCTCTCTTTTAGTTATGTGGCTATGAATTTTTCAAGAGCAAAAAATTTGTATTAAACTGCCTAAATAATTTGGACAGATCCAAATAGTTCATTTCCACCAACCAAAACTCTTATCCGTTCTGGATCCTAAACCCAAACCAATATTCGCACTGAATCATAAACTTAAACTCGTCTAAATGATTTAGACGGTCTAATAGGAGACTTTCTCGTCTTCAAGAGTATTTGGATTTCCGTTAGATTTTACTATTCTTGTAATAGCAATGCAAAAACTTTAGTCAAGTGTACAATTATATGATTCCACAAAACCTTCAAATAACATTTCTAGCCAAATGATCTAAACTCAGTCTACCACCTCGGCGTGCAATGGGTCAACACATTTCCCATAATCTTAAGATAAAGGGTTCAAGTCTATGTGGGGACATTTGGGTGGGGTTTATTGTAATTTAAATATAGTAAAAAAAAATTAAAAATAGAAATAAATGACCTAAACCCATATGCTGAAATATATATATATATATATGTATATATATAGATAGATAGGGGAGTGATCAAATGAGAAAATTCCTTTAGCTTGATAAATGAGAAAGAATCTTGGCCTTCCGTTTCGTGGATTAAACGGTCAAGGCTTAATTTTTTTCATCCTGCATTTTACAGTCAAAATCATGCATTATCGGATTTTTAGAGATAATTGTGGAAATATGTATAAGATTCTTTTTTCCTCTCTCATCTCTCATCTAAAATTATG
>AYJT01032828.1:0-10044 GCA_001278415.1 Ocimum tenuiflorum | reverse complement strand
AAGAAAATATATCCTGATATTAAATAAAATTAATTACCAAAATTTACCAAAATAGACTCTTTTTAGGTTATTTTTGTAAATTTAGGTAATTAATTTTATTTAATATCAGAATATATTTTCTTATATAATTTATTTTTGTAAATTTTGGTAATTAGTTTTATTTAATATCAGGATATATTTTCTTATATAATTTATCTATTTTTCATTTTGAAAATTTTGTTTTTAATTAATAAAAAATGAGTGTGAAAATAAAATTAAAAAAAATTAACAAAAGTGTGCATACCAGTTATTGGAAACCTGAAGAAAAAAAAAAAGATTGTGAATAGGGGGTATTTGAACATTGCCACATCAGCGTCAAAATGTTGAATCAAAAAAGGTTTGGGTTGGGAGGTATTCGAACTCTTTGTCAAATCAGCAGGGTTCGAATACCTCCTAACTGAAGTGGCTATTTTTTTCGCATCACATATTTCTCGAATGTTTCGGTCCACGGGATCATTTTTTTGGTCAAAAATTTCTTTATCCCGTATTTAGGGGGCCTTGAGACCTAAGTTATTTTAGGTCCTCAGATGAGTTCAACCTTAGTAGCTACATTTTTTAGAAAGTTGCCTTAATAGTATTCTGTTCTCTAATTTCATTCAACTATTCAAGGAAACAATTAAAATAAAAAACTTTCCAACATAATCAGCATGAAATTATTGAAAATCATTATATTTTGTTTGTTGCTGACTTGTAAAGAAAGACAAAGGATGCATGAAACATCAGTACAAGAGGATAAGATCGACACACAGTATTCCTTCATAGTCGACATCCGCTTGCTTTAGTTTCACATTCTTTGACAAAAAAAAATTATATTGAACGGTCTAACTCGTTAACCAAGTTCAAAGATTTTACATAATCACACTAAAGAATAAGAACACTCCAGGCAATCAAATTTTGCTCGGTTTTCTGTGGCTCACCATAACGAGGGCCAGAAGAAATGTCTTTTTTCTCCCAACAAAAATGGAAGAGAATAAAACCAAATATTGATCTATGCTGCCATTAGAATCTGATTATGGCCTTACACAATGAAATCACATGTATCTTGGATGTTTTCTACCACCCAATCTCAGTCAAACATGCATTGTTACAAATAAAAGAAACATAAAAACACATCACAGAACCAGATATGTAGCCCTTGTTTGAAATAATGTCTCAGTGCAATAAGCATGTTCTCCATAAAAGAACTTCAATTTACATTTCAATACCTCCATTAATCACTTTTTCGGATATACTCATCTCCAATTATCAAATCAAGTGACTGACTATAAGCTTTAGCATGCATCTATAAATTCGAAAACGGGAAATATTTTCGAACAAATTGAGGGTAAAATGTTCTTCGCATAACATCTGAGTTGAATTCATCAAGCTGCAATTGTTAGATTCCTCTAGCAAAATACACAAGCTTTTGTGTCTACCAACTCCCTTACCTTCTCAGACAAAATTTAACAAGCCAAAATGAAGTCTTGATAGAACTATATAACCAACTCACATATTGTCCACGGGAAGAATGATACTGCCCAAAATTAAAGGTGTCACATACACAAAACCTAAATATCAAGTCAGGTTTGTAGTCAACTTGTAGACATGATTAAACAATTCAAAGTGGAATCTGAACTCAAAGCAACAACACAATCAAATTGCATATTTGAATCTATAAACTCATGATCAAACATAAAGATGATACATAAATATGTTTAAAGGATCCCTTCATGTTTAAATTCTAATGTCTTTATAATCTATGTTCAAATTTCAACTGTGCGAGCACAAACAAACCAAGACCTTAATCTTCGTATTAATATATTAGATAACCCCAACCTTTTGAGACATATTGACCGAAAAACTAAAGTGCAAATATCCAAAACCAGTCAATTACTACACTGTTTCTAAGAGAAACAGACACTTCAGAATAGCTGCTGTTATGAGTAAACCACAACCTTTATATGATATTGGATGAACTTCAAGAAGAGACACTTGAACAAACAAATCTAATGAACAGAAAATTGGCAATTGCATTTATAACCTTTCAAAAGTTTCATGAGCAAAATTGTGTCATTTACATTTTTATAAAGCCATTATAGATACAAAAAAAGTCATCTGGCGTCGTGTGTCTCACGCATCCTTTAAACTATCCTTCCTCTATATACCTAAAGAAATTCAAAACCTAAATTAATTTATCAAGAAAAAGCAAAAAGAATTTTTTTTTAGAGGATTCCCAGTATATGCAACTTAGGTCTTGGCCTCTTCCATCATCCAGGGTTTTCATGCTCACCTGTTTCAACAGATGAAATCTGGTGGTATCTAAAGCAGCTTAACACCACCACCACCACCACCACCACCACTGAAATGGCAAAATCAGTAACATCAACATCACCGTCGTCGTCTTGAGACATGGGAAGCAAGCAGCAGCATCCCCAAGCGGCTAACCAGATGAGAAACCCTGTCTTGAGTGTTGCATCCTGTAAGGCCTCCCATTATTGAACTGCCTATCAGATGGTGGCGGTCCAAGAATCCCAGAAGTATTAGGATCAGATAACCATGCCCCATTATTAGGAGGTCTTTGGTATGGATGCTGCTGAGTTTGAGAAGAATCAGCTTCAGCTCTTTTTCTCCGCTTCCACGCTTCAAATTTCTCCACATCAATATCTCTATGAATAAAGGCAGCTGATTGATTCCCGGCACCATTGATATGGGACGGTCCTATATGTTGCTCCTGTCTCAGTTTAGAATATATTTGCTGAAGTCTCTCACCAGACAAGTTTGAAAATGTAGATACAAAATTCCATAATCGTGTTGTCATCCCTGCCAAATAGAAGCATAAACTATTTTGCCCCCAGGGGGAAGAACGAAAAGGCAAAACAAAAATGCTGGTAATGACCAAATATCAACATCTAAATATACATACTTTCTTGCCGATATGCCTCCTGTTCATACTCTGAAACAACTTGGTCAACCCTCCGGCCAATAAGCTGCAAGTAATTCCGGATTCTGGAGAGCACCTGACATCGCAGCAAATTAAACACAAAGTTCAAATCTAGACAGCCTAAGGAACAGAACAGATATGTGATAGCTGATACTTAAAGCTACCTTCTCCTTTGGCAGATCCGCACTAATAGACTGCAGCTTTTGAAGACGTTTAAGGGTCTTTTGTTCATCTATCATGACATCTTCACACCACTCCCTCCACTTTACTTCCTTGAACTGCTCATAAACTTCTTCATTATCAGACATTTCACCTTCCTCTTTGACTAAAGGCTCCGTTTTCTGGGATTTTGGAGCTCTTCTTTTCATCATTTGAACAGAACTCGGCTTCCCTTGTCTTCCCTTTAGGCCAGATGTCGCAAGATTTTCTTTCTGTTGTTTTGCTTTCTTGCGGGTAATTTTCACATTAGAATTCTTTCCACCAGCAGCTACAACTTCCTGCGGTATAATGCAACAGACAAGCTAGCTGATACAGTTGATGAGATAAAAACAGGAAAAATGTAATCCAGGCACAATTGAATTTAAACACATCCCTTCCACAACAATAAATGAAAATCCCTAGAAATATTACAAATGCAAAGAACCAAGAAAACTACAGAAAGAGGCTACATGCTAAAAATAATGAACAAAACTCCAGTCAAGTTGACTTCAAATATGCATCTTTATAAGCAAAATACGCATCTTTATAGGCAAAATGAGTCTCCCTGATTCACATAAAGGACATTAATGCTTGAAAACTAGTAACCATAATCAAGGATGAGAGGTTGAGCCCCAAACTATGAACCATAATGAAGAGCCTCCCAGATTCACATAAAGTGGGACATTAACCATAATCAAGGATGAGAGGTTGAGCCCCAAACTACGAACCATAATGAAGCAGCAAGCATACTCGAAAAGATGCTTCATCTTAAATATATAGAACCAAGCAACAAGCAGCCAGGGATTACATGAACAAAACCATATTCATTCTGACTAATTATAAGAGAAGTCTCAACCAACATTATAAGAGATTCGGCTAAAAATCAGATGGAAGTATCTTTCTATGAACTTATTGTTCAATTATGAAACAAGACACAAGATCAATAACAACTTGTTCGTTCAACGTACCATTTCCAAAAGTTGTGAAGCCCGCTCTTTTAGCTGCGGAGCTCGAGGTAAGAAAGTTTCATGATGTTGAAGTTCCACGGGTGCAATTTTCTTAACAAGACCAAGACTTTCATCCAACCTTATCTTCTCCCAGTTGCCAAATCCATGATAGTAAACTCCAAGCAGCAGCCTTGCATCATCCTCTGATGATACCAATAGTAGTTATGCAACCAACTATAGCATACAATAAGCAGAGTAGTATTTGTTCCAAACATGATTACCATACCCATTCATCACTACATGATTACCATGCCCGTCCACATCCAGAATGGAGAAACTATTTTGCAAAAGATAAACATTGGAAACTGGAGACAAAAATGTGTTCGGATTTACTTACTTGGGTTCCAGCCACAACCTTTGGACCACGTGGATGGTTTGAGATATCCCAGTACTCTGAATTGAGAAAGAGGATCTTCGTATTGATTTATCCGCTTGGCAAGTAGCTGAAGCTCTTCAACACGCCCCAAGACTTCATCAGCCTTTACAGGTATACCAAAGAAATCCAAAAGTGGACCCTAAAGATACAATACAAGAAGTTTCAGCCGCAGTACTGTTTCCAGCCATAACAGCAGACAAGGAAATTTATAAAGGTACAAACCTTTGGGTCCAGAGTTTCTCCTTTAATTGCCTCTCTACAACCATCAATTAAAGCGTCATAAAGCTCAATTTGAGCTTCAGTTGGAGCAGCTTCAACCGTTCCACCAACTTCTGCAGCTATCAAGCTTATCTGACTATCATTTCCAAACTTCTTGACCTAAATAAAGTGAGGAAGAGAAAAACTTAACACTGGCAAACTATGGAAAATTTCAGAACTAAGAACACCTTCAAGAGGATATTTGAAATGTCACCAAATTTAACCATCAAATGTAAAATAGAATTTTCAACAAATCATAGGAAGATTTCTGAAGTCCATGAAACTTGTATTGAATTTCTATTATACTCTCTTTACTTGAAGTCATAATTTAATAGATATTGTATGTTTTCCTGATGTACTTGAATCCTATGATCAAGTAGAGAATAGAGATTGTCATCATTAATACAGATATTTCATCCGTGATTCCAGCAGACCTTACATTTAAATGAGCAAAGTTTACATTCATTTTGGGTGTAGGCTGTTGAAATATCTTTTTATCTTAACAATTCAGTGTCCAACACATCTAACCAAAACATGCAACCTAAACTGAAATATTAAGGCATGTAAACGTCTGTTAAGTAGTGCAGCATAAAATTAGTCATGTTGCTTCATTTGAGACCAATGTCATGTCCAAATGTGTTAATTGACTTTTTGTCAGTTTGGGTGTCAAATGCGCATATTGTTGCCCAAGGATGTTCATTTCACTTCATCGGCGTGAGCACAAGAAAATGCAGAGCACATGATCTACAATGGTGCTTTAGTAGTTCCAAAAGTTTGGATCGGAGAACCGCATACAGTTTTCTTATTCAAATTATGTGAGAAAATTAAGTTCTCAATCCTTAATTGCAATTTTAAAGTATCAAAAAAAGGCAGCTTTACCGCACGAAAAAACCGAGTTGCATCTCTTTTAGGTAAGTTTCCATAAGACCATTCTCTCACTTGGGCAGTAGCACCTTCAAGCACAGGATGGGAGTAACCAGAATCTGCCCTTCGCCGCTTTGACATGTTTTCTTGAGTTTCCACACCTTTCTTTTTCCTCTTATTAGTCCTTTCAGATGGAATAGCCTCAGCATAACTTTTGACATTTCGTGCTGCTCGGGGAGCTAAAGCATCCTGCAGGGAAAAGGACACCAAAATAAACTTATGAGACAACACGCTTTCAATAGATAGCTCATAATCAGGGGATAAATACTTCAGCTTGTGCGATAGCTTCTGGTTTTATCATCCGACTCCAGAAAGTACTATCATCTTCAGCGCTACCAAAACTGGCCACCTGCAAACCATGTATAACAATACTTCATGAAGGCAATATTAAAAAATAAAATATCAGAAACATCACATAGAGAAATCCAGTCAATGTAAAACCATCGAGTTAATGTATAAGGAAGTGCCAGCATAAAAAGGTGATAAAAAATCTCACAAATAGGAGTAAGCAAAAACCACAACCACCACAACCACAAAAACTGACTGGACTAAAGGCATTTGATCGGTTCGGTTTGGAAGTGGTTCAACCGGTTGTCAGTTAATATACGCACTTCATATTTTTCAAATTTCACAACCCCCTTATGACACCACCACTCCACTCATCTCTGTCTCTCCTTCGATGAATGCCAATAACTCTCTCTCTCTCTCAGCATTTTACAACCGCCATGCTCCCGTCTCTATGTTTTAATGAATGAAAACACACACTCCCTCTTTCATCTTCTCCATGTTCTTCTCTCTCTCCTTCCTCAATTTTTACAACTTCTTCACATGATTCAGATGTTAAGTTTTGTTACCTCATCTACAATATGCGGGATTTCTCTTCCCTAATTCCTCTCTCCTCGCATTCTCCATCAATTATCTGCCCTAAACTAAATTGTTTGTGGATTATCATTGCAGGATTGGAAAAATTTTTAAACAATCTGCACAGTTTGATTAGAGGATCAGCAAGAGGTTAATATCTTTAAATTTGGTTAACTAGCCGATTTTCTCGGTCAGTTGTTGGTTTGGTGGCTGCCTGAAATCAGTGTGGTAATCAGTGGCGAAATTTTTTGGTTAGTCAGTTCAGATATGGCTATTTCAGTCTGTGGCTACAAGAACGGACCGAATGCTCAGCCCTACCAACAAACAATTCATAATGCAGCTATAATAAAATATGGAAAGAAAATGTATACCTCAATATTGAACATAAAAATTACAGTATGCTGACCTTAAAAGCACTCAACAGCTCATGGCCTTCCTCTCCTTCAGTTGCTTTGTCTTCGACCTTCTCTGCCCTTTCAAGGATTTCATCAATATCCATGCCAAGAAGACTTTTCTTGCTTTCTTCATCATCTTTTTCTTCTTTAAAAAGTTCTTCGGCCCCAAACTTCAGAATTGCCGCAAGCTCATTCTATATGCCAAAAGTAAAGTAAGAAACACATCTATAAACACACAGCAGAATCTTCGAACCCACAAGTTCACGTTGCAGACTTACTTTATCAAAGTTACTCCCTTTTTTTGCTTCTTTTTTCTCCAGTCTGCCCTCGGCGTTCAGTTTTTGAATGACCAAATGATCCAGAACCTAAAAGGATAACTCAACAAGTGAGAACTCACAATAGCTCCAAACAGTGTCTGGTAAAATTACACCTTCATGAATGAAAATCAGAGCAGATATAACAAAGAATGACATTGCAAAGCTAGAAAAGAAAATGAAATGCCGATAACACTAATGAAGAAAATAGAAAAGTATAGATAACTGATGTAGCATACCATCTTCTTTTTAGCTCGCTCCAAAATATCTTCCTCAACGCTCTTGCTGGTAACAAACCGGTAAATGTTGACTACTTCTTGTTGTCCAATTCTATGAGCTCGGCTCATTGCCTTTACATTAAAAACAGGAGCAAATTTAAGGAAAATATGCACTACTGTAAGGCACAATCATTTTAAAGAACTTGACAATGTAGCATGAGAATCATCGGCCACAAACCTGCAAGTCATTTTGTGGATTCCAATCTGAATCAAATATGATGACTGTGTCTGCAGTTGCTAGATTAATGCCCAAGCCACCAGCACGAGTAGAAAGAAGAAAACAGAAGTCCTCACTCCCAGGAGCATTAAAATGCTCCATTGCCTGCTGACGTGACTCAGCCTTAGTACTACCATCAAGCCTTTGAAATTGGAACCCTTTGAGAGAGAGATACTCGGCAAGCAAATCCAACATCCTAACCATCTGCAGACAAATAAAAGAGCGGCTCGATATGGAGAAATAAACAACAGCTCTTTGATGACAGTTCTAAGCAAACAACAGCTCTTCATCAAAGCAGTACAATTCTCAGTCTCAGCCATTCGACTCACTTCTGAAAGTTACTTCATAGCCAATTTTTAAGCTTGCTTTATAGAGCACAAGGGCTCACCTTACATAAAGGCTTTAGAGCACAGGCTAATGATAAATGCCATTATAAAAATTTCGATAAATGTGTATGCTTTTCCATCTTACAAGGTGAGATTAAAGAGAATGCGTTTACATTCAAGATCTAGTGTGGGAAATGTTTTTAAATCCAAAAGCAAGACTTAAAAATGCAGGATCCATCAGCCGTCCAATTGGTTAGATTTTTAACAAGCAGCATCAGCCAAACTTGCTTAAAGCAGCACGTATAAATTACTACACAATTACCCCCAGTCTGGGGCAAGAAGAGTCAAATCAAAATATATATTCATCACAAAGGACAAGATAAAAATAATAAATAATAAGAGAACGAAGATTCTCATGTTTTCCAGGTCATCCTGAATTTTTGAGTTGTACAATGAGTCCATGTCCGTCGAGTTCCCACCTTTCCGAAGTAATACATATAAAGAGGGATGTTGTGCCAAACCAATTTTATGTGCTAATGAATTAACCCCATTTTTACGTTTTATTTGGAACATTACAGTAGCAAGTGTTAAACAACACATAATAATAATCAATTATTAAGTTAACGCGTTAAGAAGAGTTATTATTTGAATAGGCACACACAAGATAGCCATGTGGAGATTGAAAATAATCACAATGATATGTAAAGTTTTGCAAACCTGAGAAAATATCAACACCCGGTGGTTGGTCTCATGCAGTCTATCAAGCAGCTTATTTAGTATGACCAGCTTACCGCTACTCAAAATTAACCGTTCAAGTTTTGAGCTACCAAGGAAATTAGTATCTCCACCATAACCATGGTCTGCACTCTCAAATAAAAATGGGTGATTGCAGCATTTCTTCAATTCCACCACAATATTCAAAAGCGAGACCTGCATATTTTGTTTCGGAATGACATTGATAAGTTTAATCACTTTCTTTATACATCAATTTAAGCATTTATAATCAGAAATCGCATAACTACATCTTGCTGGCATTTAGAATTTAATTTATTGTATTCTTTCTACTGAAAGTGATCTACATATAGCATATTCAAAGGTGACATTCATAGCAAGTTAGTGAAATGATTAAAAAAATAAAAAGAAAAAATGAGCAAAGAACATAATGGTTCCTTTACAATTCTGCAGTGAGCCTATATGCAAGTTGCTCTAGTCTACCGACAAAACTTCAGACAAGCAATGCGTACCCACCTGATTTCCCTTGACACCTTTGTTCAAATCATTGAAGTTACGTTCCAAGATCCACTTATAATACCTAAAACAAGTCATTTGAAACAAAAAAACAAAATAAGGAACAAACATCGAAAACTAACCAAGCAGTTGTTTCTCAACCATATTAGAACTCACTGTTTCTGAAGTGGAGACATTTCAACCCTCAGGATGCGTTCAATCTTAGGAGGCAAAGACTTCTCCACATCTTTTATAACTCTTCTAAGAATATGAGGTCTTAATTCCACGTGAAGATTTGAAAGCTACACAAAATTATAAAATATTTAACGAGAAACGAAATAAAGAAATAAAAGAACAAATAAGGTTGTGATCAAGAAAAAAATAACAATAAACACACTACGAGATACCTCTGTTTCATTGAAGGAACTAAGATTTTTGTACTTTTGAACAAAGTCATCCTTACTTCTAAACTTAACAGGATCAAGAAAATGAAGCAAAGCCCTGCAATTATCCACTAAAATAATTTAGATATCTAAGTGTACCACACCCAAATAATAACAATAAGATAAAAGATAAAACCAATTAAAATTTGAGCATGAAGATAACTGGATGAAGACAATCCACAATAACATTATCCTAAAGGCTTAGAAGAACTAGAAAGATGTATAAAATCCGGGAGAAAAAGGAATTGGAGATGAATCAGA
>AYJT01032826.1:0-17494 GCA_001278415.1 Ocimum tenuiflorum | reverse complement strand
AACCGCTAATTTTCTATCGCGCAGGGTGAAACGGGGCCGATTAAGAGCAAAATCGACGAATCGAAAACCTCGATTGGATGTGTTATCTACCAGTGTTGTTGTCCGATGATGCACAGAAGAGAAGAGGAAAGAAAAACGAAAAACAAAGAAAAAAAATTAGAGAGAGAGAGAGAGTATTTGGGAGTTTGTATTTTTAGAGAGAGAGAGTGGGTGCGTGGATTTGTGATAGGTTATTTTTGCCTTGTAGGCGTGAGAGATATATATATATACATGTATGTATGAGATACGGATGGAGTGGTTAAAAGTAGGGGAAATCTGTGATCTTAGGACAAACTCGGCATTTCCATGTACCACTTGGTTAAGGGCAGACGTCTTTCACAAAACCTAATCTATAACTTGTTTATTAAACTCAACTTCGTGATGATTATATCTTAGTTATATAAATTGTGATGTGTTTCATGTTGTAATTATATTATTATATTTTAAGCAGCATCTACGAATATCGTTAGATTAAAATTTGTATTAGCCTGTCTAGACGATTTAGATTGATTTAAATACTTTCATGATTCAAACTCAAACGTATGGAGTATGATTGGGTCGTCATATGAATGAGTTTCCATCTAAATCATTTAAGCAGTAATGTCTTTAGAGGAAAAAAGATTAATTTAATTGATTAGCATGATGAAAATATTAATGGGAATTATGTATAGGCTGTGTATATGTCATGGTCTATCCATCTTTTTCTTATTCTTGTTCTCCTTAAATCGTCTGTTTTCAAATACAAACTACGTTAATTGTGAGAATCTGTCTCTTAAAAAACCTATGACAACATGACGCGTATTTTTCTAGTAAGTTCTGCAGATAGATGATACATAATACAAGATGTCCAATACTCTCGGGTGCATACAGTTGCAGAAATAATGTAAGTTCTTTAGATAGGTGATACATAACAAAAGATGCCCAATACTCGCGTGCATAAAGTTGCAGAAATAGAGTAAGTTTCGTAGATAGGTGATACATAACGCAATATATCTAATACTCAGGTTCATAAAGTTGCAAATACAGGTTGTGAATATTTACAAATATATATATTAACTTCTCTAAATTACAAAAATTCAGGGCCGAATTTTTTTTGAAATACATGATGTTGACAGGGTCTTAGAACATCTCCAATCCACCTCTAAATCTACCGAATTTGCAATCCCAGCACCCCAACTCAACGGCAAATCGAACGGCAATTTGCGTTTTGTAGCAGCAAAAACGCATATATGGCGTTCTACTCTTCACAATACCAAATTTTTTTATGAGATGGTTTTGTATTTATTGTTGTTTTGGGTTTGAGTTTGGAGTATGTGTTAGAGATGAATTACTGTATGATTTGACATTACCGTATTTTAAGTTTGCGTTTGGAGTAACGGGTTGGAGATGGCCTTATATCGTTGATTTTGTGTTGAGATGGTAAAATTTTTTGGATTTTTTTAAAGACGTTTGAATATTGGCAAGCGATTTCCACATTCATTTGTTGGGAAAAAAAATTTGTACTCTTAAATTTATATTTTCTTTGAATCGGTTCCCCTAAATTTATATTATTGAATAGTTTGTATATATATTTGCAAATCATAGTTCATATTTACTTTGCAAATTCATGCACAATCTACGTGAAATTTGGATATTTGGCACATAATAATGTTCCAATAAATTAATAAAATCACATTATTACAATGCTCAATTTCTCACAACTTTTGTATTATTTGTCTAAGTTAACTGAGATAAACTACATTAGGCTGCGATCTTCCAATTATATCGTGCTTAATCAACAAATTAATCAGTAAGCAAATCAACTCCCAGTCGACATAGTAAATAGCCAAAAAAATGCACAAAACTTGAAATTTATCCCAAAATGGTTGGGTTGCCTCCTAAATTTTATCATCCATAGTTAAATAGTACTTAGCTATAGCTCACATAGGAATTAGGATGACATGTCCAGTACTTGGATGTCTGTGGCAGTTCGTTCTTTGAACTCTTCTCAAGTAAATTGGAGTAAATGGAGGTGATGTGAAGTACTCTAGTCTGTCATTATGCTTGAGAGGAGGTGAAATATTCATCATCTTCTGCACTACAAATCCATCCCATCCTGTATATGCTTTGTATATGGGGTTGATGTTTGCCTAGGACATTGGGTTGATGTTTGCTCCGATGTTGCTTGGTGATACCCTCCGATTGAAGCTCCCTAGATCGAGTCTCTTCGGTGACAATCTCATATGAACTACAACATTGCATTCTTGATCATGTTGATTTCTTTGACACGCTATAGCCTACTTTAAATTTTTGTCGCATGAGGGACTTTTCATAAGAGCATTAAAATGAGGGAGATTGATGTGCACCTTAAAAAAATCTCGAGAAATTGATCGACACTTATGCCATACTTCTGCGCCCAATTTCATTTGGGGATCGAGGTTACGTGATAGACTACTTACAAAATTAATCATGGACATTGACTTTGAACCATGAAGGGTCTCCTTGTTGACAGTTTATGAGGAAATGTAAGTATTGGTTGGTAGGAACTGGGTTTGCGAAGGTCGTTTGTTACATATATTATTGTCGAATACTTGATACGTACATATGTGGCTGATAAACAATCAAATCATGCTTATATGAAAATATACGTGAATATACAGGTCCAATTGAAATCAATTTTTTGAATGTATAAAGTTAGGTTCCATCAACCATCCTCTAATTTGTGTCCTGGATTGCATTTTGAAATGGGACATGAAGATGACCCATCAAAGATCCTCAAGAGAGAATATACTATTATACTTTTCTCGAAGCTTGCAACAATTTGTATATCATGCTATGTTATATTTAGCGGTCTTGGGTTGAAAGAAAAACAAGTTCTTCTATTTAAAATAGGATTTTTTGTTCGTTGATAAAACTTAACTCTTCGAATTAGTCATTGGTTCAACTCATGGATCTGTTATACGTATATGATTGGGTTCTACGAGCTTGAAATAACACAATTCAACCCGCAAATATTAATTTATCCCGCTACGGAATTAATGTCGCACCATTATCCAATCTTAAAAACAATCGAGGATTCTATTAAACTCAATATAATTCCTCGTATTTAAAATATCGTACATCCATTAATTAGTAAAATTTTAGACAACTTTAATTGGTTAATATATTATTCCTTAAGTATGTCGTACAAGTCAACATTATAATTGAGTTGGAATAAATTCACATGCAGTGTTTAATACGACATTTCTTATGAGTTACTTAAGGGGTGTCTACTACTTGAATGTTATTGAAACCGTGCCCTAGTCTAACCAAATAAATATCATACATAAGATACGAGTAATATTGAATCGTGCAAGACTTTTCACCTATGGTGAGTCAAAGTAACTAACAAATATATATTCACATATATCGAAGTATTATGCTTAGGGTTAAGAATTTAAAGAGTCGTCCAATTTATTTTTTCTAAAAATAAGAATAGAACACATCTCAATATGATTCATTCAATACGAAATACAAATACTAATATAAACTAATAGTCAAGAGAAGTTAGACTACGACTTGAACACATAGTTTGTCCAAAAGTGTCTTAGTTGCTAAATATATAAACAAAAGAACATTAATTAAAAATATGTTGTCGATCAATTATATTAATTATTACACGTGTTAATCATATAAGGTAATCTAATATCTCAACCTGAGCCTTACTTAATTGAACTGAAATTTCAATCACAAGGGGCGGTCAGACGTTTGGAATTGTTGGATATGTTAGAAAATTGGTAAAAAAAGAAGTGTTAAAATTGAAGGCGTTTCAGTAACTTCGAGTGCATTATATAATATTATAATAGAAAAAATATTGCTAGTTTTGGAAATTGGAGATATGCATCAAGACATGATATTACATAAGCACAATCAATTCAAATTCAGACGCATCGAAAGCATCATCACTTTACCGATAAATATGTTTCTAGATTCTTGTAATATGTTCTCACTCCGTACAATCCCACGTTATTCCAATAGCTGCGCTCATCCCATCTTCCCTAAACAAGAAAGTTGAGAATCTTAAGTAAATCTTCGTCAAATGGTATTCAGCCCTTACCATCTTTCCTCTTTCAGAATGATCTCAACCGTCAACAATCTTCCACTACACCCTTCAAACACAATTCCCATCAATTTTGGCACCAGAAAATGCTTCACTATTAGCACTGGGATGAGGCCCTCAATGTCTGCTGAAGCTACTTCTTCTCTCACTTACCAAAAATTTGTTGATTTTGCTCTCCAAGAAACCACTACACACACCCATTTAGCCCCTTCAATATTGCAGGTAACAAAACACTCCATTTCTCAAACTATTGCAACTAATTGTGATGTCTGTGATGGGAATTTGCTGTTTTCTGCTCCAAGTTTCCTTTTTGGGTACTTTGGTTTTTAAAAGATCTGATTATTTTCCCTTTCTTGTTTTCGGTTTGTATCTGTGGACTAAAATATAGGCTGTGTTTTGTAGCTTCTGCATTTTTTAGATGTGTATTTGTACGGTTTTTGTGTGTGCACGCGCCAGTTTGGAATTATATAGAGGTCATGCATCAAGATTTGTGGTCTGCTCATTGCTAATTAGATATTACTTTTAGCAACTGTATTTTTTTATGAATTTATATGGCAATATTTGTTAATAATCTTCTTCTGCAGGAGGAATTTGGTTGCTTGACTGCCATGGATGGGAAGGCAGAGCTCCAAATGCAATCTTTTGAATCTCCGAAGATTCGACTACTTCGAAGTTTGTCCGTAGAAGGGAGTGATGGAATGCAGGTCAGTTATTATGCTAATGAACACGAACTCTCTTGAGGAACTCAAAACTTTGCACTATATTTAGCAACGGGCAACCGGACTAGATCTGTAGAAAATCCTAATGCTTTAGAATATCTTATTTATGTATTACATTTCATTGTATTCATGGCTTCATACTGTGAGACTTTTTATGAGCTTTAATTATAAGTTTTCTTGCTACGATTTAGGATGTTGTGACCTTTAGTAAATCACTTGTTGTACTTCTAATGCAATGTTTACTTGGATTGTTTAGAGACCAACTTTTCTATCTTATACCGAGTCCATAACATTCTATTCCATAATATTTCTGGATAAATTATACCATGACTTAAGCAAGTAATTCTATGTAATACAGGAGGCTGTATTAAATTACATACGCTGAAAGTCATGGTTTCCAGACAACAAGGATTGTCGCGGGAAATGAGAGTGTAACTTAATTTATATTTATGGTAATTCTGTTATTGAAACCAACAGTTTTTTTGTAAATACCATATTTCTTAGTCTAATTTGAAATGATGAAAAAAGACGAATCTTTTCGTTGAGTTTGATCTTGCATCCTCAGTAGTAAAACTGCTTCTAAGGTTTACATGTATGAGATTGTCATAACTCTTGTTTCCATACACTATATGCAGGTCTTGGATTTTGCTATTTTTCCCAAAGCAGAGTTTGATCTTCCAATTTTTTGTGCCAATTTCTTTTCCACCGCCGCCATCAACATTGTTGTATTGTACGCTACCTTCTTTCCGTTGTAATGGATGAACAAACTCGTATTTTCCTTTCTCAGGTGTATATTGTTTGTGACATAAAGTGGATACTTATAAAGTACATTTGTGACACAAATAAATACTATAAAGTGTGATTGGATGATCAAACGGTTCAAACCAGATGATCATGTTCTATGTGGTATATTCATAAGTTGCTATCACAAATAACTTGTCTTGTGTTCTATGATTGATCAGTTGTATGACATGGCATTCTTTTCTTGTTTCCACCTTTTTTTCCCATTTTATAATTTTGGTAATTAGCTAAACAATGAAAATTTCTCGAATCATGTGCTTATGAGAAAGATTAAAGTTCTACTGAAACGAATATGGTTACTGTTACAGTTTACCAATAACATCTAGATTGATCATAGGTTAAGAGGATCGTGTATGGCGTATTGGTCTTCTTTTGAATCTTGACATCCATTTTTCGATACGAGGTCACATCTGGCATCATCCATTTGTGTTGTAGATTTTTTCATTCAAGTTCTGATTGCTAATTAATACTTCTGTTAACATATTTCAGGGACCTCAATCCGTTACATAATGTCATCATTCAACAGGATTACAAGAAAAAGTATTACGAACACTTGATTCCTCTCGGAGTCAAGTATGAAGAGGTCAGCAAAGTTTTACTACTAAAATTAACACGAATGTTGGGGACAGCAATTTGACACTAATTTAATGCAGCTTTTACCATGGGGAGGCAAGATTACTGCTGAATCCATGAAGTTTTTCTCGCCAATTGTGATATGGACCAAGTTTCCTCCAAGCGAGGAGAAACACCATCTTTTATATTCTGCTTTCAAGGATTATCTCAAGGTAGATATAGGTCCACAAAGTGATTTCATCGATGTGCTCGCTTATGCAGAGTTCTACGAGAATCTTGTCAAATTCGACCTTTGACTTCTTACTTTATAGATCGCTTTTTGTTTATTGCAACAGTCATGGCTTGAACTGATGGACCAGGCATCAGCAGAAACCGATGTTTCTCGAATTATGGATAACATTGAAGCACAACACAAGTATCTCACTTGGAGAGCTGAGAAGGTAGGTGAAGCTGTTCCATATTTTGTTACTTCCAACTTGCCGCATGCACTATTGTGGCAACGGGAATTTAAATGTGTTCGATGAGGCAAAAACTTGTATTAAAGACTTAGACGGATTCAAAAATCCTACCCAGTTACACTAAAGGACAAAAAGTTGAGGTCATCATTATGTAATAAAAAATAACTCAATTTTTAACTAATCTTAATCTCTCATTAATCCACATTATGCAAATAATATATGAAATTAAAGCACCTTTCTTTTCTTTTTTTTTTAAGATATGTAATGTGTATTTTTATTTTAACAAGTGTGAACAGACAATAAAAAGATATAGATTTTTAAGGCTTGATCTTAGCTAGGAGTTATATATCCCAATTGGGGTTTACAATATCTTTATTAGACTTTATTATATATCAAATTAGGTGTTACAATAATTTCTTTATATTAAATTTAATTTAAAAGACTTGTACATGCATGGAAAGTAAATATTTTTATTTTTTGTTCAATTTTTAATATAAATCATAAATAGTCTTTCAATTTCTTAAATGAAGTAGTATGTAGAGAGCTTTAATTTGAATAAATTAGATTAAAAATGAGAGACTTATGATTGTCTAAAATTTGAAGTAATTTTGATGATATTAGTGATGTCCTTTTGTAAAGTAACATATATTATGGATTCGTCTAGTAGATTGTACCATCTAATACGAGAATGACCTTTTCAACGAGCAGTTTGTGAAGTCATTTTCATCGAAAAACTTTATCATGGTTTGTATGATCATCATCAAGGATTCATATAAATCAATAAGACGCCATGTTACAATAATCTTAGACATCTTATCATTTCTCTCTGAAATTGCTCCTTTGGAGATGTGTGAAAAATACTCATCTTATTTACTAAGAATGACAAAAATAAACTGCATGAGAGGCAATCTCTTTGTTGATGCAGCCAAAAATCAACATGAAGATTGAATATTCCTTTTTTCCTTCGAAGTAGAGATATGTTTCTCTTATAATTTGCATCATTACATTTCTGTATACTGGGTTTAAGATGTACGGCACGTATTAGTGAAAGAAGTGGGTACATTTGAAAGTTTTATGATGAGAAGTGCTGCATGCAGGATCCCGGCCATCAAGTTCTGAGAAGACTAGTCGGAGAGCGTCGAGCAAAGGTAGAGATATCTGTTAGGTCTTTATTAATGGTGTAGTGGTTCACATTTTGGTTGTTTTGTAGGAAATAATTAGGAGTTTTCTATTCTCTGGTGCTGATGAACTGGGCGCGAAAACATTCATTGATTACTTTCCAGAGTACAGATGTGACGACGGGACTGTAAACCAGAAGCGCAGCATGATCGGAAAATCATATGAAAGCCGTCCGTGGAATAAAAGAGGTGAATTCATTGGTGACGATGTAAGGTGAAGAGTAGATAGCTTCCTTGTATAATAAATTATCCGAGCTTTTCTTTCTTCCTTCCTTCTTCCTTGAGTATATCATCCCTGTGTAATCTAACCATTTTAATGGAAATGATCAAAATAGATGAGTAAAGTCCACTTGAAGTAAAAAGAGTGAAGTACAACGTTCGCCGGTGTGATATCGAAGCTATTAAATAACATTTTCATGAGAGCACAACATTCAGTTTATTTGGTTGAAATGAATAAGATTCTAAATACTGTAAAACCACCTAATATTGTTACTTATGCATGGAAAATGCATAATTGTTACATTCCACGTTGGTTGGGAATCAAAGTGTACATAACTATATAAGTCGATCTAACGAATTCCTTTATGTAGTTAAGGTAAAAAGTGAGGATGAATGTCAAGTTGTTAAACTTTTATTATGGCACATATTATTTCCATGCAAGATATGAAAAATCCTCATGTCTAAACTTCTCAACTTTCTTCAATGTTCCCCGTTCGTCTATATAGAGATAGGGAAACATGGAACCTAATATGTTAAAAGTAGACAACAAGGCGTGAACTCTTTGAATTATTTTAGTTGCTGAATGCTGATTCTGAAAGTCCAGCATATCACCAACAGCTTACAGTCAAGACTGCCAAGCTATCTCCTACTAATGCAGAAATACAGCAACTTACGAGGCAGATGAAGTACATAGCTGCTTCCCACGAATGAAAATAAACCGCAAAATATCATCCACTTCCTGATCTAATTCCATTTTAGCAAATTTTGCATCTTCTACGAACAGATAAGAATGACGAGGAAGAAAGTGGAAGGATGCTCAATCCAGCAGGTGGGTCGATAAGGTAACGATACAGGCCATACCCAAACAAGTTTACAACCTGCAAAGTTCATATTAAGCTGTCAGTCGAGTCCAATAAGTTTTCGTTACACTCAATGTCTCCCATATAAACAAAGGACAATGACTAAAAACATTCTCTAATGAGGAATAAGGGGTTGTAAGCATGTAAAGGATAGTATTATCTTTTCTTAATTAGAGCATCAAACAGTTGGAGCAATAATACTCCTTTGATCCAATTTCATTTCCACAATGTTCAGGATATGTGTCTCCAACTGGACAGAGAGGTTTTTCACATTCCTACTAATGGTAACAACAGAAACTAAGATGTATGCAATTATAAGCGTGCACACACACTTCACAGCAAGACGGTCGTCACAGAGTCATTACTGATAATTTACGTGTTCTCGACAAGAGTTATAGTTTCAAATAGGACTGCTCGATTAAAGTAAAGATATCAGGAACTCCAAACTTCAGCTGATAATGAGTTCAATCTAATAAAGATCAAGCATGTATAACCATCCATAAGTTTGGTGGGGGGATGGAGATTAATAAAGATGTAAGAGAAAAACATGTCTAGAAGAAATAATGTGCACACATGGCTCACAATCTAACTAGCACATATAAAATCTAACATGATAACAAATTTATGCCTATTCAATGAACCCAAAGTAAAGCACATTGCTTTTAAACCAATAACTCAGAATCATACATAAACAACTTAAGGCACTATAGTTTCATCTTGGGGGAGACAGTGTTGAAATCTGTCAGGTACCTTATCATTTCTCCAGGAATTTGCCTGAGGGGTTATTTGTCCAGTTAACTAGTACCATGAAAGACCTTCAAAGGAATGTTGCAGGAGCGAAAATCTCAGGTCTGCATAATCAATGTGAAAAATCCACACTAAGTAAACAACTGCGCCTCAATGAATTAGTTATCCTATATGACACCTTTAGAAGAAGACAGAAGCAACATATAAGCAAGAAAATGATAGATCTTCATGAAGTCCTGAAGTAACTTGATCAAAGAGTAAGCAAGTTGATCTTTTGAGGCCTTCCTCTAAATTGACATTATATCTAAACTATGTCCAGATATATCTGATTTCAGCTCGTGGTGGTAAAAACCAGTTGTAATGCACAAGAAACAGACATAATGTCTTGAACACCATGCAAGAAGTTAACATAGTGTCACCTGTGTCATCCATATGGGCAAAGAAGTTTCCGAGCCTTTCATGGTAGCCAGGTTTGAACCTCCAGCAGAAATGAGGGCGGATATAGAGATGGGATCCCAGTTTCTCAAAAGACATCAATATATGAGAAGAAATCTTCATATTCTGAAGTTGAGGCTAGTCTCTCCTTGTCATCGGTTAGATTTCTCAATACAGAGACAATCGTCTCATATTCAGGATGAGAACTGTGTTGCATGAAAAATGGGGTGAAAGTACCATGCATTTCAATAATACTCCAAGCCGGAGCTTTCCTTAGGCCCCGCGATTTCATTTGAAGCCAAGCTTCACCCACTCCATCCCACTTGGCTATTGAAGCAAAACTTTGAGCCAACTGCACATACCTACCAGCATCTGCAGGCTCAAATTCAGAAATTTCCTCAGCAATGATGCGCCCAAGCTCTTCATGGCCATTAACCCGGCAAGCATCGAGTAATATGCCTAAGACATCAATTATTGGTTTTTCAAACATCTTTCTATAGAAGCTATACGCATCCCTAACCCTACCAGCTCGGCAGAGGAGATCGACAACACAAGCTAGGTGTTCTGCCGTTGGTTCAATCTTATGATCATTTATCATTGACTCAAGCAAGATCAGGCCACTATCAACCAGCCCATTATGATTGCAGGCATAGAGGACAGATAAAAACATAACATCGTTAGGCACCATTCCACTTTTCAGAAATTCAGAGAACATTTGCAAAGCAGCCTCCCCTTTCCCATGACTACCGTATCCTGCTATAATAGCAGTCCAAGAAACACTGTCGTGCTCCGGCATTATGTCAAAGCACTTTCTAGAATATTTCAGGTTACCACATTTAGCGTACATATCAACTAAGGCAGTACCTATCCTGATACATGGTCCAAGACAGCTTCTAAGAACATAGCTGTGAATCCACTTCCCCTGATGGTATGCCCCGATGGAAGCACACGCTTGGAGAAGGGAAACAACAGTTATAGAATCAGGTATTTGGTTAGCAGACCTCATTTGATGAAATAAAAGCAAAGCTTTGCTTAAATATCCATTTTGTGCATAACCAGTAACAATGGCATTCCAGGAGACGACATTCCTTTCATCCATCTTGCTAAAGATAGTCCAACTCTGCTCTAAGAAGCCACATTTTGCGTACAAACTAACAAGAGAATTCTGCATAGGAATATCCATAGTCATTCGCCGCCTTAAGATGTAGCAATGTATAGATTTTCCATGTTTAATAGAGTCCAGTTGAGCGCAAGCCGCAATAACACAAGCCATGGTTGCAGTGGATGGAATCAGTCTTGAAAGCAACATTTTCTGGAACAATCTTAGTGCATTGTCTGCAGAATCATTCTGTACAAGCCCAGAGATCATGGCTGTCCAAAATACTACATCTTTATCTCCTACTCGGTCAAAAATTTGCAATGCATCATCCATATTCCTGCACCTCGAATACAAAGACACGAGCGATGTTCCTACATGCTTGTCTAATGCAAATCCAGAAGTTATGATCTGCCCATGTGCAACTCTTCCCACATCGATATTACCATCTCTTGCTACAGCAGAGACCAGTGACCCAAAGGTCTGCTGATCTGGCACTAAGTTGGTCAACCTCATTCTGCAAAAAAGACTCAGAACCTCTGTGAGATTCCCTACCACAGAAAGTGCACCAATCAAACTATTCCAAGAAATAATATCTTTCTTATCTAACAACTCAAACAACTTCCTAGCATCCTCAACCCGTCCGCATTTGGCATATACACTCAGCAAACAATTCATTAGAGCTAACTCGCACACATAACCACTTTTGAAAATGCAGGCATGCAAAACATCGGCATGAACACTGTCTAAGATACCAGAGAGCACGTTCAAAATGGTGACCGGGCTAGGCAGGATGCCCTCGTATTGCATAGTGTTATACAAAAGAAACGCATTTCTAATGTCACCAGCGTGGGAATAACACCAAATAATGGCGGTCCACGGGACTGTATTTCTAAGAGGCATCATATCAAACACCTTTCGTGCGTAACCAATATTCTTGTATTTCGCATATAAATTGATCAATGACGAGGCTATATAAGGGTCTGACGCGAACCCATTAACAATTATCTGTTGGTGGAGGGAGAGGCCGAGAGAAAAGAGACTAAGCGACGTGCAAGCCTTGAGTACGGAAGGGTATGTGAAGGCGTCCAGATTGGTGTTGGATTCGAGCATGGAGGTGAAGGTGACGATGACTTCGCGGTGTAAACCTTCGGCAGAGAGGCGCTGCATAGAGGCATTAAAAGATTTTGTGGTGGTGGAGGTTGCGGCGGCGGTTAATGGTGGCGCTGATGGCTTTGGAATGTGGATGTAGGCCAATTTCAGCTTGTTCATGGCAGTTAAACTTGCTCGGATGCTTGGTCCGCCAGTTTAATGTATTTCTACTTTGAACTTTAATATTTATTTATAGGAAAATTAAAATTATCCATCACAAACTTGAAATTAGAGATTCTATCCGACACTTTTAATTTTACTGAATTTTATTCTGTACTTTTTTTTGTATGTAATTACATCTCAACACATTTAACACCATTAAATTTAGAAAAAATAAAAAATAAAAACAAAAATGGAAAAAGAAGAAGAAAAAACAACACCAAACAATAAAAAGGAGATTGATGCAGAAGTGCTTCGGCTTCATCTTCAAACCCCCTCCTAACTTCTCCCAAATTGAAACCCTAACTTTGATCCAGACCTCCCATCCTCTGAATAACTCGCATTGGGGAGTAATTACATTGAGGATTTCGTGTTGAAATCTATATATATATAATACCAAAATTACTTAAACAATAACATTTTCCTCCAAAAGCTACAGTAATTTCTTTCTTTTTTTTTGTTTTGCCAAATTCCAAAATTTTTTCACACTAATATGTACACTATTAATTTATTAGACCATAAAAGTCAAAAACTATTTCACATGTATTAACATATCTTAACAAACACTATAGATTTATCCACCCATTTTTTATTTATTTATACTTTTATTTTTATCCTGTTCAATAGTTTTTCTTTAAAATAACACACTAATTCAAATTCTTGATAATATATATAATTGTTAAAAGATGGTTAATTATGTGATCTTGATAATATTTTTTATAATTTTAACATCATTCAATTTCAACAAAGCATATTTTTCATATTTTTATGTGCATAGCGACAAGAAAATACACGGAAAAAATAATTATCATATAGAGAAATTATTTAAATATCAAAATAAATATAAATTGCATAAAATAAAATAAAAAAATCATCATATATAGTGAAATAAGATTCATTGCCACGTAACAATATATGATATCTACGTTAAGTTAACTTTATATATTAAATTACATAAATAATTACTATTTTTATATATTTATGGTAATATTGTTTGGACGGAACTTAGGATAGCCTTTTAGTATATAAATAGACGTTTAGGTACCATTTATCTTAATTGAATAGTTTGTTAAATTAGATGATTTAACATGTCTCCTTTAGTTAAATTATTTTAATTTCTCAAATACTTAATAATTTGTTTAATATGTGGTGGATGCAAATTTACAATATTTTGTGATTTGGAAACTGAAATGGTTAACTTTCGTCATCTATATTTCGTTTCTTTTGTTGTATCTCTTGATTACTGAACACTTCCATGAGAAATTTTTGAGTTTCGAAAAGAGAGTAACAAATGTTGTAAATCATCTTTCTATCACATAGTTATGTAATTAATGATGATGTATAGTAAAAATTCGTGCATCCATGAGTGCAATAGTACTAGTGTAATTATATATATAAAAAAATAAGCTGTTTGGGGATGGGAGTGTTTGAATCAAAGGAAGGGTTTCAATTTGGGAAAAAGTTAGAAGTGGGGAGGGGTTGGAAATAAACCAGAAGCACTTCTGCGTCAATCCCCCCCGTTTTTTTGGAGTTGTTTTTCCTTTCTCCGTTTTTCTTTTCAATTTTTCTTTTATCTTTTGATTTTCATTATTTTATTATTTAATCTACTTAATCAGCATTTAAAAAAACAAGTAGTGTGGCACGTCATCACTAACGATTGCCGTGGCCTAAATTTAACAGTGTTATGTGTGTTGATATTCCCTAAAATTAAAAATATAAGATATATAATTCCTAATTTTTGAAAATTTGAAATAGATTAATTTTTCATTTATATTTGAATACTATATTATACCTCTAATGAAGGGAGGGAATATATATCATATATAGCATTAATTTTATTTTTCACCAATATTTTACCTACACGTTGCGCGGATAAACACTTTATATTTCCTTTCATGACTTTAGATATAAGAATTACTTTTTTTACCGGTGGTCCAAAATATATTCTCTTTCTCCCACCAATATTAGTATACACACATTCAACTGCATATATAAAAATAATAAAAGAGGAAAGGGAATATAACCAACAGGTCCAACATAAACCTATAGAAATTTAATGTAGATTGCAAATTTGGTTCAATTTAAATGATAAAATATAGATGAAGTCTTCTGTTAAATTGCTTAAATCATCTACATGAGTTTGAGTTTAGGATCTAGAGTGCGTATGAGTTTGTGTTTAGGATCTATGGCGGGTATGTTTTAGATTGGTGGAAATAAACTATTTAAATCCGTCTAAATCATTTAGACGACCTAACACAAATTTTTACCTAAAATATAAGATTGTGTACGTATTTTTAAAAGAAATTAATAGATAAAATAAATTTTGAACAAAAATAAAATTAATGAGCATATCATGGACCGATGGTTTTGAAAATGGAGCAACATAAATATACTACTTCAAATAGTGGAACATATATTTCTATTTAAAAAAAATGCTATCGTACAATTTTGTTTATTGAATATTAGTGGGGGAAAAGTTTTAAAAAAAGAAAAAAGAAAAAGAAGTTTTTGGGATGAAAGTCTTCTACAAATACTATTATTATAAATGGAAATATTTTGAAACTTTTATATATATAGATAAGGAAAATTGTGCCTACTCACTCGATTTATTTCTAGTAATATTTTCTTAATGGTTAAATTTTTTACTTTACCCTGACTTTGATTCAATAACCAACACGAACCTATAGAAATATAATTTACATTGTAAATGGGTACTTAAATGATGGAGTATAAGATTGTGTTTATATATTTAAAAGAAATTGGTAGATAAAATAGATTTTGAACAAAAATAAAGTTGGGGAGCATATTATGGGCCAATGGTTTTGAAAAGGGAGTAACAGAAATATACTACTGCAAATATGTTAAATTTGATAATTTGTATAAAAAAATGATACTATCGTAAAATTTGTTTATTGAAAATCAGTAGAAAAAAAGAAAAGAAAGCTTTTGGGATGAAAATCTTTTATAAATAATATTATAATAAATTGAAATATTATGAAATAAATTTAGCTTTTATATATACAAAATGATGTCAACTGGATCTACTCCCTCGATTTATTTGGTAATATTTTTTTTAAGCTTAAATTTTTTACTTTACCCTCCATTTTTATTCAATTACCAATTGTTTTTTCCGTAGCTTATCGAACACAGTTGAAAATCACATATTTTATTGGATAAATTTGCTATATTATTTTTCGAGTTCACATCACAAATCTTATTAAATCATAAATTTAAAAAATAATAGTACATTATTCGTCTATTTCAACCGTATCTGGACATAGTTAAAATTCAAAATTGTTTTTTTTTTCAACGTTTTCATCACCTAGGAAATTTGGTAACATATCTACTACTATAATTAGATAAATTTAACAACAATTTGAAAAAATAAAATAAAATCTAGTACTAATGTTGATAATAGTATTACCATTGTACTACGAATAGAAATGGATGACAATCACAACCCTCATCTTTGCTCCAATTTTCAAATAGATCTATTAATTTTGAACTCTGGTTAATATCCCTGCATATATAATGTAAAAATATAGATGTATATTTAAATTTCCTTGGCATGCACTGATGCACGTATCATCTAAAAAATAAATCAGAACTAAAACTCGAAGAGTTTCGCATATGTACATTATAATATCAATCTAAGTATATAATTCTAAGTGTTGTATGATATTCAGCCGCGAATATTTTATTGAGCGTTCTCAAACACACAAAATAATATCATGTATGAGTTATTTTTTCGTTGATATTGATATCACAATTTCATGATATATTGTCGATATTACAATTAATTCTATAAATTTTTATGCATCAGTTGCATCAAGTTAGAATTTTAAAAGGTGCTCTCGTATTCATGTTTATAATTATTTTGTTACCTAATTTTAATATATTAATATTAAATAATAGTTAGTTTAAGTATTTTTGCGAGAGCGGGCCGCAATGTTTGACTTTTCACATTTCTATCGCAAAGGTCTTTCTCTTTCATATCAATATTATTAAAAAGTTGGGCCATGAAGACAAACATTTATCGACGTTGAGATTAAAGAAAAAAGTGGTACTGTAGTGCGGGAGAAAGGTACTGTTTATCTCATTTAGATTAGAGGGAATATGTATTATATATAGTATTAAAAATTATTTAATATTTTTAATATATTGTGTATTTTATTTGAAACTTTTTATTTCCATTATAATTTAAGTAAATTAATTTTAGCTAATATAATATTTTGAATATGAGTTTATAATAATCAAATCCCAAAAGGATGTTATCTCGACAATTATTATATATCCTCAAAAGCTATAATATAATGAGTAATTTGTCTCATGAAATATATTTCACTTTTGCGATTGTATATTAATTTTGTATCATGAAATATCATAAGTGTAGGGATACCATTACAATCAAAGTGGACTAGAATTAGTTTACTTTCCAATCAATTAGCGTCAATTTTATTGGAAGCATTTATTGTATTTATTCACTTTGTTAATAAAAAAATATGAAATAAATCTAAAACTATTGAATAATTATTATCTCTTGATCAGGTGTATAATTTAAATTTTCAAATGTAAATTAATAAGTTAAAAGGTTGAAGAGTTCAAAATCGATCCAAATATTAAAATTGAGGGGTTTGACTGAACCAAATAGTTAAAGATGACTAAATTGTTTCCGTGGAATTGACCATTTCTCCCAAAAAAAAACCAGTAATCCGGTCTTTCACCACAATGTAACAAAGTTAATTTTATTGTGTTATATATTTATTCACTTGATGGTTGTATCATAATTTTTTGTACAGTTATATTAATGTAAAAATCATGTTAAATTAAATCTTGTAGACGAAATATTTTATTTATACGAGGCAAAGTATTCTAAACAAGGATATGCATGCCTAAAATATAGCAAACAAATTTTATAATTTTATTTCATTAGAGATAGACGTATTCGGTATGTATTGTATTCTAACAAGTATCTTATTT
>AYJT01032820.1:0-10863 GCA_001278415.1 Ocimum tenuiflorum | reverse complement strand
TTTTTTGTGGTAGTGGTCGGATTTTATTTGTATAACGAACAATAGAAAAACGATGATGCAAACATCACTCTAAGCAACGTTGATTCAGTATTAATGACGGAGAAATAAAATTAAGGGAGCAACATTAAGATTGTATTTTATTTTTACAGGGTTTTTGGATATTAGTAGCTACGAGGGTATTTAGTCTTATATATTAATTTCTCTAGATTAGTTAATCCTGGGATATTATGAATAAAATGGACGCTGTAAAAAAAATTAATCTCTCCTTTTTTGTTTGTTGCTGGACAATTATCATTGGGCCCTAATTCTTCTTAAAAAAAGTCATTGGGCTCTATTTTGGGTTGTTCCTCAGCCAATTCCTCCTTTTTATATAAAAAAATGGGTAATTTTATTGGCACCTTCCATTTTACTCAATATAGCACTCATTAATAATTTAAGTGTAACTTATTTTAAATATACCATTCTATCCTTTACAATTCAACAATCTCCAATATATTCAAAACTCTATTTTTTATCTGTAGCCGACGGGAAAAAAATTTGCTGCTGCTGTGCATGATTTGTCCATGTCAAGATTTGGGATGGTCCTAATTTTTGTGTTGGCTTTTGAAAAAATTTGTGTATTTGATGCCAAATGGAAAATTAATAAGCAGTAAGCATAGGGTGATGGGTAACTCCATTGAACCTTGAATTTCTATTGCTTGTTTCCTTGAACCCATGGATGAGTTTAAATGTTATGGACCAATCACAGAGCTAATATCCGAGAAAAATCCACCCAATCACAGAGACTATTAAAAAGAAGATATATAAAAGATTTGTCGTTGATTTAGAAGATCATGAGTGAATCGAAAGTCACATTCCTCTAAATTCTCTAACTGCTCATTCCTCAATTATACAAAATGATTTTAATACCCCATATATGCCCAAAGTTGTTTCGAATATGACCACGAAAATAAGAATCACATCTTTGTAATCTCTATCGTCCATCTTTAAAATCAATGAATGTCATTTAGTTCATAGTTCACTCACTATAGGGGGTTCTTACCTAATCACGTCCCTATATATATATAGGGTTGCGATATGGTGCATAATATCCTTTGTGTGATAAATGATGCAAGATCTCATTCGTCCATGCAAAAAATGGATGCAGATCCGTTAGGCCACATGTCCTATTATTCAAATGCATTGTGTATAACACGTAAATACATTACGGGGGGTAAAAAAGTAATTTTATCAATTTATTCTATCTACTGTACGGTTGGTAAGTTCTTATGTGATGCTATAAAATCACGCCAGATACATTCCATCGCAAGTCTCCAAATGTATTTACGTAAGTCTTAAAATGCATTTACATAAGTCTCAAAATGCATTTACGTAAGTCTCCAAATGCATTTTTGTTTAAAATTATGCAGTTTTTACAAATCCATGTTTTTCTTTTGATTTTTTTTCAAGTAAACATATGCATTTAGGATAAAAGATCATGAAACTTCCTTACACTTGATATATGTCACATAAAAAATTATTTAAATCGACTGAGATATTTTAATTTAAAGTTTTATGGAATTTTAGAAGAGAGAAAAAAAAAAGATGAGAGATAAAATAGAATCTTACCTTAATAACATTGATCGTGATTTAAAAGCTATGAATATGTGCAATCTGGGCTATTGGATCGCGAGAATGAAAGGCTGAGATCTTGCACAATTTATCACATCAATAACTTTATTATATGAACACAAACCTCTGTATATATATTGTGTAAATATATAAGAAAAATATTAATTGTATTTTTTGGATGACACATATGTAACACATAAATATAAATTGTAAAATAGAGCAAGAGACACTGGTAAATCTAACATGGAAATGTTATTATATTTACCATTAATATTGTTAATTTTGCAATTTATAATTATTATTCTATCTCAGCAGATTGCAATAAGACAAACTTTGTCATGGATCGACTCAATCCGAACCATCAACGGAAAATGAAAATATTTATAGCAAATATTGATACTGAATTGAAAGGACAACCTTTATTCATATTTTAAAAAATATAAATTTCGTAATTTAATATTTTTATCATAAAAATCTTCATATTTTTATGATTTATAAATAAATTTTAAACTAAAATTTGATGCCTGTTAATAATTTTCCTGGTTAATAATCTATTTTTCTTTTTAATATCTTTTATTTGTTATATAAATATACATGTTTCTTTTTATATCTTATCAAGGATCTCATTTTATTTTAATAAATATGTCTAAAATAAAATTTTTCTTCATATGTAAAGTTTTTAGTTCACAATTAATGTACTCATTAGTTCAATTAATGCCAATTAATGAAACTGAAATTTTTTTATAAAATGCAAAGTTAACATATTTACTCATTTGGAGCTTTAAGAGCTATTTTTAAGGATTCATTAAAATGTATTATAAGTATTTTATATTAACAAATTTACTTCGTCAAAATACTCAAAATAATAGAACATAATACTTTAAATAAAAAATAATAATATTGCCCATACATACTAAAAAAACTTTCTTTATATACGACATTCAACATTTTCTTTATCACATACTAATATATTCAATCAATCTCCAATTTTAACTTGGAAACACAACATATAATTATCCATTAGTCTAGCTAGGTCAGTGACTTAGTGTCTAAATAAATGGGCCAGTCTATCGGCTCTATCCACTTCCTTCGAGGGGGAAAATATTGTTAGGTACGTAATTAAATGTATTAAGTGTGAAGAGACTTCCCAAGACCCTTCGAAGTTGATCTAAAATCCTTTTTCCAACCTCGAGGACAATGGGTTAACAATTTTCTCCTCTTTATTTAATATCTATAGCAAAAACTTTTGTTGGACTGCCTACATAATATAGATGGATCTAAATAGTTTATTTCCATCAACCCAAACCCACACCCATCCTGAATCCAAAATTCAAACTCATCTTCGCCATGAACCCTAAACTCAAACCCACTGTCACGCCCCGGTCCGCCTGGACGTGACTCGGGATGGGGATTAACGAAACATTTATGACGAGAAATGCACAAGCATAATAATTATCATGTGGGAAGTTTGCCACATTTTAACAAAGAGTCGATTTATTTTAATAATAATAATGACGTACAAGATTCGATAGGCATAAGAGGTTCAATAATAGAGTTCCTGGTACGGGCACAAAATAGACTGGAAATAATATCAAAGTTTAATGATAACAATGAATATTATTACGTGGCAGGGATACATGTATGACGATATGCATCCCGAGCTTATTCTTGTTAGAAAGCTTAGCTCAGCGACGTTCGCCACCATCAACATCACAACCTATATGTTCAGAATTACATGCAGGATTGAGTATAAGAGTACTCAATGAACACGATGCCACAATATGACACTCGAGGGTTTTAGTTTAGGAAGTCATCTCTAGCACATAAAAATTTAAAGTTACCACCTTTACACCGTAGAGAGTTTGGTGTGAACCAGAAAGCAGACATTCTTCGCTAGCGACGATGCGTCCCGGGAGAAATACGTCATCGCTGGTTAGCATCACTGAGTGCACTAACCTTAGGGACTTATATTACCACTAAGGTCCGATTGTTAAATAACTAGTCATTCACACACCATGGCGCAGTTCGAGTTATCAATCGGTCGTTCACGCACCACGACGTGATTTGATGCTACTAAGCAAATAGGTATCACAAAATATTTTTGTGCCATGACAATCATACTTGAAAAACAAAACATGTTTTTGTAGTTGCTTTCAAAAAGCAGAGCGTAAGTTCGAAATCTTGTTTGCATTTATAGTAAGAAAGCCCAACTCGATCCTCCTGTAGATAGGTGGCTCAACTTTTACAGAGAATTACCGGTCTCGTTCTGCAAAATACGAATCACTATATCAGGATTTATCGCTTAATAAGTATTAAATGCTTAATTCCTCCAGTTCGGGGTCACTATTCAAGTGTCGCATTGTCTAGGGTATTAACTGGAGGGGTCGAGTCCCCAATTCCATGAATTGAGTCTCACCAAGGAAGGTTGAATTTATAATTTGATTTGATTACATGATAGTATAGCTAGGTTGGGATTGGGTCCCGCAACACATTTTACGAGGTTTTTTCGATTTGTGTGCCAGTTTGATTGGTGGTTTGAAATTTTAGAAAATTGGATATATGTAAGGGTTGATTCATGTTAATCTCTATTATTATACTTGTTTATTTGGAATTTGATAATTTGTGGAAGTTGGGAAGTTATGGAGTAAACACGATTGTTTGGATGTCGGATTCGCGATGGTTCGTGAGTATAAATAGCAGATATCGAGTGAGGTTGGTTAACATCAATAATAACATTGGTGTATTTGGATGTTTGGGAATGATAATATTTGGATTTGGAAGACTTAAAAGTTAAACGGGGCTAAACTGGTCAACTCAGGATCAATCAATTCGACTGAAGTGGACCCACTTTGATCGAATTGATCCGAGATTTCTTGGACCCGAAGAAAGGAATTTTGGCCGCAAAAAAATGGGTTTCAAAAGTTATCCAATGCGATTGAATTGCCCTGGGCAATTCGGGCGAATTGGACCTGCTGCCCCAGGTTAGAAATGGCTTCTCCAACGAGTTTTTCGACCATTTCTCGCGATACACTTCACCCCATTCAAAACCTAACATACATATAAGAAAAATAAAACTCAATAAACATATTTAAACAAGATTTAATCATCAATTCATCACAGACCATCATGAATCAAGCGTAAAATTTTGATATCGAGGTTGATCGATTACCTCTAGTTTTTAGCGTTTTCCAGTGTGATCAAGGTTTGATCCTCCAAACTCTTCACTATCTAGTAACTAAAAAGTTTGGTGATGATATTATAACTTTGAATCATCAAGAATAATGACGAATCAAAGGTGAAAATTGCTCACTAAAACCCCAAACTCACACTAAGGTTTTCTGTCGATTGTCTTTTCCAGCAAGAATTTTCAGATTCCGACGATATCCTTGCTTTCTTCTACTTGCTTTCTCACTCCCTCCCTACGCTACACTCTTTCAAACTAAAATTTAGCAAGGATGATGAAAATGACAATTTGTGAGTGATTTATAGTCGCAGCAGAGGTGGCCAAATATGAGGGGCAATGACTTGGCCCATTTCCATCATTAATCCAAGCCCCAATTGATCAATTAGCTCAAAAAGTTGATCATCAAGTTGCAGGAGTAGGGATAGGCATGATGATTTCAGATTCTCTAAATATTTTTGGGCGGCAATTAATATTATATTGTGCTAGTGCACGACGGCTCCGTTGTGTGCTGTTTTCTCCATTTTGTTGGTGTCGTTTCCCACACTTGAGAATGTTTCTACTTGTTTATAGTTTCACACCTTGTTGGGATATAATCTGATCAATGTACATGGCAAAACATGCAAATTTGCAAAAAGTTGGTATCCGGCCGTCGAAAGGGATTGTTCAAATAAGCTCGTTGCTCTTGGCATTTGTTTTAGATGTTCATGTTGTAATCACACACATCCATATGTATCAAATTCACTTGCAAAAGCTTGTCATGGAAAGCAACACATTTACATGCAAAAATATCCAATATTTTTGCGCTAAAAGTTTCGTTGTTTGTTCGTTTGGTGTAAGATTTCCTTCCAAAGAGTTGCATTGCGTAACATTTTCAAATACACTCTAATTTTTGTGATCAGTTCGAACCAATGGTTTGTCATTTTTGAAATTGTCAATTTATTCCGTGTAATTAATCTTTAAAAAATAAATTTCAGATTATCGGGTTGTCACTAGCAAAAACGGATTGCACCGTAGTATTAGATTTTAAATTACGAATGCAGCCATATATTGGGTTCTTTAAACTAGAGGCATTCTATCGTTGTGGGAGTTTTTGAATCTTAATTGATTTTTAACACGCCGTTTAATAACTAATTATTAATTTAGTATAAATAGTAAATATAAAGTAATTATTACTATTTTCAAAATTTGAGAGTTGTTACACCCGCCTAAATGATTTTGGTAGCCTAACAGGAGACTTCATCAATATGTATTATCATTCTAGTGCTTTTCCAATACTATCAGACCATGTGACTTATCACGACAACCTAAATGGTTAAAAATCATTCTCCAATAATCATCTTAAAACCCAACAGTTAGATGTCAAATTGTCAACCCTTGAACTAAGGACTTTCTTGTGTAGTCAAATAGTAATGTTCGATCTTTAATGACTTCTAAATATTGTCATTATTCATCAAAGACACCTCAAGTATTTAATGCCCAAGCGTTAAATTTTAGAGGTATTCAATCTCAACATATAACAATAAAGGACCTCTAAATTTATACTCTCTTCGATCTTTTTCTTCATCTAAACTTTTTTTGTTCGTTTTATGTCTTAGCTACAACACAAAATTGTTCAAAATGAAAGTTACATCAATGCCTGCCCAATTGACTCTATTGTATTCCTTCGAGGAGGCTAAATGTGGTCGAGTATATAATTATGGTTAAGTGGCCAACATTTGAAGAGACTTCTCAAGACCTCCTTGAAGTGAATCCCAAATTCTTTTTCCAACTTCGAGTTGGGTTAACAACCACTTGAATGGTTTGAAACTGTTTTCCAAAAGCTTGAAATCATCCCTAACCCAATAGTTACATGACAACCCTTGAGCCAATGAATCTAATGTGCTATTGCAAAGTAATCTTCGATCTTTAATGGCTATAAGCGCAGAAATTATTTTGCAAAGAAATCAAATGTTGATCGATGTCTTCTTTGTTTTATATGATTTTTGAAGGTTCACTACTTCATTTATTTTCTAAAAATAAACATGTCCATATTTAAAATTAAATTCCTAGAAATGAAATTTGTTTGTCAAGACTATCTTATTGGAGTAGCACAGCTAGTATTTATGTTTTTCAAGACTTTTTTTGTTGAAAGTTGTTTTTCAAGATTTGATGCAGCATATAATCATTACAATATAATGGCAAATCCAAGTCAATAGATTAATATTTTTAATGATTACAACATATATCAAAACATAACACAATAATGCTCTAAAAAAAGCATAACAAAAAAATAGAAATGAAAAAATATTATTCAGTTACTAATAAAACTTCCGAATAGAAAAAAAAAATATGAGAATAAAATGTAATCGCAACCTGCATTTTCTTGTATAATCAAGATCTGCTCAATTTTTTTATGGGTCGCTGAAGCTAACAATCTTATGCTTTTAAAATTTTAAAGCCATTCGAAGAAGTGAAGAAGGAACTCGCTCCCATTGCTCCATATGTATGCTATGTCTGCTAGTTCTGAATTTATTTCTGCAACTAATCTCCCACATATTTGATTTGTGTTGAATGTCTTACTGGTCACTGGTGACTGCATTATAAATTTTGATATTTTAATTCTCATACGTACTTTTTTTCATATAAAAATGGGTTTTCTGAAGCAATATCAAAGGTTTCATATGTGCAACAACCATTTCAAAGGGGATAAAATGTTCTCTCCATTTCAAATTACATACAACAAAGCAACATAAAATGCAGGCTAAGATAGTGTTGGACACCACCACACTGATCATTATATTCCATAATTTAGAGAATAATAATCAATAACATATATAAAAAGAGATCAAAATATAAAGATGGATTTAGCAGATGATCCGAGGTCCCTATGAGCTAAAAGCAGACAAAAGGAACCCAAAAAAATCTCTCCTTCTCTTTCTTGTTCCACTCCTCGACGTGTTTGGCTGTATGTGCTTGTGAAGCTATAATACCAACTTTGTCTTCTTGTGTGTTTGGCTGTTCTGCTGCTTCGCTAGTGCTCCAATTTGTTACTTTCCTCGTCATTTTTTCATTCTCAGATTCATTGACAGCATTGGTTATCGTCCGAAGAACACCAGAATTAGGTTGTTGATTGTTCTGTACAAGTAGCAGTAGCTTGAACCGAAGTCATGGAAGAAGGGGGCTCAAATGTATATGATTTGTAGGGATGGGCTTCCTCGGTAGTCGTGGTTTAATGCTTCTGAGGATTTGTTTCTAATGTATTCGATGAGCTTCTTTCAGATGAATTGGTGATAAAATGAGAATTCCATATTATGGAGTGCATGACAAAGTGATGTGTTAAAAGGGAGCGACACCAACTTGTGAAGTTTTGAGAAATCGGATCAAACTGTGAAAGCTATGTAAACCATAAAGCAAACTAGTTTAATTGACATGAAAAAGTGTACCTGAAACTACTGATCCACAGTTTGAAACCACCGGACACATCAATTGCAGACGCACCATCCATTTTCTTAGTCGAAATTATTACATATTTTGGAGTTTTCACATTCTTTCATTCAATTAATTATGGGGAGAGTGCGGACAGTTTAAGATTTTGGAACTTTTTTCGTGCCCTAGTGGTAGTTCATGTTGACTCTGCAGCAACTTGGTTTTGGTATCGACCTAGAACTTATGTATCTATTTATTTCCTTCACTCTACTGAAAAAGAATCGTGCTTCGCTAGAAATTATGTGTTTATTTATTTCCTTCATTCTACTGAAAAACAATCGTGCTTCGCTAGAAATTATGTGTTTATTTATTTCCTTCATTCTACTGAAAAACAATCGTGCTTCGCTAGAAATTATGTGTTTATTTATTTCCTTCATTCTACTGAAAAACAATCGTGCTTCGCTAGAAATTATGTGTTTATGTATCAGCATTTCTTGTTACACTATTTTCAACAGAAGAGATTGCTCAGAATCAATCAAATGGGCACTAACGGGCTTACCGGCAGCTTCCTCGACCTCGAAGGTTCCATTCTTCACCCTCCACACTTTTCTTCTCCGATTTATTCACTGTCCAAAAAGTCTAGAACCACATCACAAACACACATTAAGGGCCTAATTTGATAATTCAAGCAAAATGTTGTGAAATCAAGAAAGCATACTAAAAAGGTCATTCTAATCATTCTTTTTTGTAAGAAAACATGCTTATCGATAGCTGATCAATGTGTGTGTGTGTGTGTTAGGGAGACAAAACTAGACAGCTATACCAAGAAATAAAAATCTCATAAAAATGCAAGCATTAAAAGGAAAAGCCCACAAAAAAATAACTTGAATAAAATAGAGAAAAATCATGCTCATAGTTTAACATAGGGAACGAGATTTACAGTCGTAAATAAAAGCCTATGGAATAATCAATAATAACCGCTCTCAAGAAACAATTAGTTAATAGATTGGAAAAATTAACAGTCTTGGTCCAAAAAACTAATGATTCAAGCAAGCTGCAAACACTTGTGTGAAATCAAGAAACTGAATAAATAGGTTATACTAATCAGTCCTTTTGTGCAAGTAAAGGGGAAAACATGCTTATCAAGAGCTGATCAATGGATGTGTGTGTGTGAGAGAGAGACAGAACAAGACGACAGCTATATCAAGAAATAAAATCCCAGAAAAATGCAAGCGAGCAAAAGGAAAAAAACCCACAAGAGAATAACTTATTACGAAAAATCATTATTAATTATTAAAACATAACATCGGTAACGAGGTGTTCTTGGGAGGAGGAAGAAAATACCCGCAGAGGCAGAAGCGGCAGTGATCTTGCTACTATTCTCTCACGCAAAGTAGAGAAAATGTTTGGTATTTTAAATATTCAATATGGAAAATATGGTATCGATTACTGATGCTATATTCACAAAATCACAAACCGAAAAACTTTTATAAATCTATTTAATTATAATCGGAAGGATGTCAGTTTTGATATTTGTTGGAGAAAATAAATCATCACATTTTCCTAATTTTTACTGCACCCGAGATTTTGGTGGGTAATACTCAAATGCATAAAAAAGGGATAAAATATCAAAGTAATCAACTTTTAAAAGACGTAGACTTAAAAATCCGGATAAGTGAGTATGCGGACAAATATAACCAATTTGGTTAGTGGTTATTCGAAACCTTAAAAAATTAGAAAGTATTTGAATAGTCGGATGCCGAACCTTGAGGTGGCAGGATTTGCATAGGGACTATTCGAACTCTTCACAATTTTTGAAGGGTTCGAATAGCTGACACCCAAACCTTTTTTTTTAGTTTATATAGAAGGTTCGAATAGGGGTAATGCAAACCCCTTTTTTAATATTCCTTTTTTAAGTAAGTAATTAAGTTTTAATAAATTTTTAATTAAGTAATTAAGTTTTAATTTATTAAGTTTAATTTATTAAAATGTAATTAAGTTTGATTTTATTTTAGTTTTGTAAATTTATGATAGCTTGACGATAGGCTTGTACAAATATTTGGATGAAACATTCAAATTAATTGCAAAAGGACAAATTTAATTATGATAGAATGTACGTAATAGATAGAAAAAGAAATCAAGTTTGATATCTGGCGTCGTCGCCGCACTTTTTTAGCCTCAGTAATTTTCTTCTTTCGATGTCCTCGACCCCGAAGAGAAGCAGTTTGGGAAGGCTCCGCACCAGCCGCATCTCCTACAAATCCAATACAATAAGTTAGAATTTTTTTTTGGCATTAATGTATACAAAAAACATAAAAAGAAAATATGCAAATTCTCGTTACATGTCATACTCGGATTCAAAGTCATTGAGCCCATGGTCTGAGTAAGGTTTTGGATTTGAAACCAATAATAAGATGATCCCATGTTCGGTGTACGGGTGTGGAAGCTATAAGGAGTGATTTTGCCTGGTTGTTCGGGAATATAGTGGTACCCTACATGTTGCTCAGGCTGATTTTGCCTGGATCTCCTCCCACTCCCTACCTGGAACCCCCCTCGACGTTCTTGTCGTTGTGTAACAGCAGGATCAGCTGCATAATGACATACCAGCACACGCATCTGCTCAACGTGGTCCCTGTACCCACCACCGAATTCCATTGCTTTTG
>AYJT01032810.1:0-10216 GCA_001278415.1 Ocimum tenuiflorum | reverse complement strand
ATTATAAAAAAAAAAAAAAGAATTGAAAGGATACGTGAAAACGTCCCACAAAATTCCCACCAACCATAATTAATAGGAACTTGAGTATGTCACAGTTACAAATATGAACTTATAATGACTAATTTATTTCTCCACAATGATACACGTAATAATCACACGGAATTTTGACAACAATTGAAATTTATATCCAAAAGCAAATAATTTTTTTTAATTCTTTCACTCATATGAACTACATATATTGTTGAATGCACCCTCTCATTTATAAAATGAGATATTTATATCATCGTTCGCGTTTTGCGGGGAGAGGGAATACTTCAATTTTTTTTAAATTTAAATACAATATTAAACATGTCATTGCATAAACTCGAACCCTATACTTCAATCTATCTATTTCTACATTAGTTCTGAAAGAAAAAAACAGTCCAATTAGTTTGTATTGACCAATATTTTAAGTTCAACGAATTCATTTTTATGATCATTGTGAGCATTCAATTTAATTTGTTCGTTGATTCTCGCCTTCCTTGTGATGTCTACATGCCACACATGTATGCCAAAAAGGGGCATGTTAATCGATATGAAAATATAAGTACATTGTAGTTTGACATCTGTTTAATCAATGGTCCTTACTAAAAATAATTGTTGCCTGTTGAGTTAGTTGAAGGCACGTAAGTTGAAGTTGCTTATCAATTTTATATAGTTCCCAGCACATACAATGAACTAATTGTGTTTGTTCTTGGACTATACATTATAGAAAACATATTTTTTCAATATTATAGTGATGCACCCAAAATAGCATGTAATTACATGTGCAATTATTCATTACCTCATACTTTACTAAACTAAATAGAAACTTCCTCAGAAATTCACGATTTAAATGTTATTGAGTTCAAGAATCTGTTTAGCTAACGTGCTTCACTAACGAAGCTCGAGTGTATTTTTATCTGATTGATATCCCACAAAAGTCACATCATGATGCAAAAATGATAAGCGTGGGACTTGTGATTTTTACGACCAAGAAAATATGCTTAATGCGTATGAGAAAAGTAAAGTCACGTAAAATTTTTTGAATATTCACAGATATATATTTAAAACGAATATATCTAATGTTTAATTCCTTTTATTTGGTGTTATATTTAGTGTAATTTAAAGGCCTCAATATTGAGCAAGGCAATGAGAAGAAATAACTGATGATTTTCCTATTTAGTTCTAAACATTGAAAAATAAACTGTATTGGATTAACAGAAAATATTTCCCAACAATCTTAATTTATAAAATCGAAAGTAAAGTCCTCCTTTTTTACGCAAAAAAAAAAAAATGAAAAGTCTAAATGTATGTTGTATGAGAAGAGATCAAGTAAAAAAATCATAAAGTATTTAACAGTAATGAGTTCAAGTTTTGAATTGATCATATCGAAACTTTTTAATTTATACCTTATGGTTTTTTATTTTTTTAAATGTACTTTAAACACAAAAAATACGAAAGATGTTTTTCTTAACAAATTCTCCATTTCTATATAAAGTGAAATTTATGACAACTATTTTCGGAAAACTCTCCAAAATCATTTTCACTATTGTCACTCCAACGCTCCTTGTAGTAAATTACTTCTGGAGGAAGCACAATCGATCATTTCAGAATTTGGCAACACAACTAAAAGCAATGGATTCTTCTTCTCAGTCGGCCGCCGCCCCGCCGCCGGAGCCGGCGCCGGAGCGTGAGAAGGAGTTGGTGCATAAGACTAAAGTTATTCAATTTTTGGGGCGAACCACGCCTATCATTCTTCAGAACGACAACGGCCCGTGCCCTCTCCTTGCTATCTGTAATTTCTATTTCTCTCTCTTGGGCTTTATGATTTATCTCTGGTGTCTATGGATGTAATTTTAGATTGATATCTCAGGTGTATCGTACTGTAATCTGTAATTTAAGGCTTGATTCTATGGAAGCATAAATTATAGAAAATGAAATTGAGTGAAACATGGAATTAGGTGTTGATTACTCCGTTGACTTGGCTCATCTCAGTCCTCGAAGACATGTCACGTGCTTATGGCATTTGCTTTTCATTGCATGTCATTTGTGGATTTTATTGAATATGGCTGTCAGGACAACTAATTATTGGTCGTGATTTAGATAAAGGTTTTGAATTTAAATGATAGTTTATACTGAATGATTGTATTTTTCCACAGTCGAAGAAAACCAGAAGTCTTGGCGTCAATTTGTCTATTTCTAAACAGGTTGATGTTGCCCCACTCCATCTATGTGCTTGTTTGTTTGATGAGTTTGAGGTCACCCTTTTTTTGCCTAGAATGGTTCCATGATACCCATCTTTTGGCTAGAATGATGTTCATGATAAACCTTCTTAGATTGTGCCATTTATGCGTGTGAGCATGTCTATTCTATTCTAACTAACTTAATGTTGTATATATCATGATAGGTAATGTTCTTTCACTAAAGAACGTTTTGAATCTGAGTCCCGATATTCCAGAAGTTTCACAGGAGAAATTGCTTTCGCTTGTGGCTGAGCGGTTGATTGATTCGAATTCTAACATCGACGTAATTACTTTTTGTTAAAGTATATTTCAGTATTGATAAGATCTTGACTTGTTTGAGTTTGGAAGGGAATTTTCTTAACCAAATTCCTATCTTTTATTTAAATCTAACTAACTATAGTACTTTGCCTGTTTCATTTCATTTTCTTGATTAATTTCACCTTATTAATTGGATGACAGAACAAAGACACTGGGTATGTAGAAAATCAGCTGCAAAATATTGCAGATGCAATTGATTTACTTCCAAGACTTACAACTGGGATTGATGTGAATCTGAAATTCAAAAGGTATGCATCTATAGTGCAGTACTATTGGAATGAACTGAAAAACTACTTCTAATCATAATTTATAACAAATGTGTGCCTGAAATTTTCAGAATTGATGATTTCGAGTTCACCCCAGAGTGTGCAATTTTTGATTTATTGGATATTCCACTCTACCATGGATGGATTGTTGATCCGGAGGTATGGCTTTCAAATCTAGGATACCCAAAGTGCGAATCTTTGTGAATTTCTGTGTTTGAACTCAAATTATGATATTTGATGGAAATATTGAAGGATGAAACACTACACTGTAATTCTCTTATATCATTCTAGCATAATAGCAATTAATCATTTGTAGAAATAATTCGATTCTATTTTTATGATTCAGCGCTCTGACAATCTTTATAGAAAATGTGGGTTGCTTGCTTATCTTTTAACTGTTTCAATTCATGCATTTCAGGACCGTGAAACTAATGATGCTATCGGTTCTAAATCATATAACACTCTTATGGGAGAGCTTGTTTCATTAGAGGCACAAAGTCTCACCAGTGAACAGAAAAAGAATATAGAAGATGACAATGTTGATTTTGTTGCTGCAACAACTGCAGCCCTTGGAATACCTTCTCCAAGTCTTTCAAGGGGTCAATCCTTTGATGATTCTCCTCGAAAAGCAAGAAAAGGAGACGTTGAAGAAGAAGCTGAGCTGTTAAGAGTCTTGAGATTGTCAGAGATGGAAAGTTCTAATTCAGTGGCAGGTGGTGTTGCATTTGGTGGTGATATTCAAGAAAGCGTGTCGATCAAGAAGTCTGAACTGGCCACACAACCAGAAATAGTGGTAAATAGTGCTGTTAAAGAACCAGTGAAGACCGTGCCATTGATATCTGAAGGTAGCAATGCTCTGGAAAATCTCCGTGAAGATCCAGAGGTTGCTGAAGTGGTTTCACATAGAGCTGTTTCTTCCTCAAAACTGGATGAACAGAACTTATGTGTCCAACGTCCTGATGAAGAATCTGGAAACATTGTTCATAATGTAAATGTAGATACATCTGTGTTTGATGACTCACAGCATAAATCAACAAATGGCAACCATCCTCGAGATGAACTCACTTCCACCTCTAACCCAGATGAGGAGAAATATTCTCATGATAGTTCTGATGGAAAAGACTCACCCAGCTCATTAAAAGCTGCAGGTTCAGGTTTATCTAGTGGTCAAATCCATCATAATGATGAACCTGAAGCCAATTCTTCCAACATTGATGATGGTGAACGGATTTATGAAGGTGAAGATCGTATATTGGGCTCAGGTACTGTAGCTTATGAAAACCGAGTGCCTGTGTATGAAGGGGAGATGGTACTTTCTGAGCAGGGGGATACAGGTTGTGTAGACGATGATGGCTTTAGTAGCATTGATAGAATTTCTACAAAACAAGGTGCGAGGTGCTCCAGATGATTGACCAAATTCTTTTGTTGTTATATTTGTTTTGATTAAATTCATTCAAGATAAAATACTACTTATTTTCTTTTATTTATCATAAGGATAAGACCTTTATACTAATGCATTTTGTATTATTTCTCATTAGGGGAAATTATCAGGAACTTCATTAAGAACAGTGCTAGTCAGTTGACGATATATGGGTACGTGTTCTTGCTACATTGCCCCCATTGATTAAGTAGATTTGTGTTTTTTTTCATAAGAAGCTTATGATTGTTTGATTTTTTTCTTGCAGCCTATTTTGCTTACAAGACCAAGTCAAGGAACGCGAAATTTCTGTATTTTTCAGAAATAATCATTTCAACACTATGTTTAAGGTCGGTGTATTGCATGCTCTATGTTATTTATCTCTCTTTTCTCACAATTATAATGCTGACTCAAAAGTTATTCAGTATGCTAGTTCTACATTTGTATCCATCGTCCGAGGAGAAAAGGGGTTCGACATTTCACTTTGAAAAGAAAATGTTACTTGCCCAGGCGATATTTTTGACCAATTATGTGAAAACACCAATAATATCACTTATTGGTGATTACATTTTATAGCAACTTTATATAGTTAAGAGTATTTTTTGCTGTAATATGTGATTACATTTTATAGCAACTTTATATAGTTAAGAGTATTTTTTGCTGTAATATAAAATGCCAACCCATGACTAAGAGGCCCTTTATACTTCTTTCACATTCATCTTGCTTCCTTGTATGACCTACTCATATATTTTCCACTTCCAGGTATATTTAGTTTCCATGCTTGTATTAAATCATGAATATATTACACATGTTATGCGTAAAGGCTTCTGTATTTAGACTTTAAAATGAAGTGGATGAAATAGAACCTGAGAGGACATGGCCTAGTTCTTGCACTATTGCATAATTTATTCTACTAGATAGTAAATTGTAACGACTCCTCTCGTATGCTAACATACTCATCCCGATATATGCTTCAATCAGAATGCGAATGAAGATTAAGGTTAAGGAAGACTTGCTAGATTTTGGATTAACTGATTGTATGCTAAATGTCATGTGACCTGGAAAATGAATATTTGTGCAGCCAACAGCTACTTGTAGACTGGATGGGTTGATAAGGATAATGGTGATTTCTCCTAAAGTTTAATTTGTTTTCTATGGGAGTGGGGCTGGGAAAAAGGGGCTTGGATTCCTTGACCCTTGTTTGTAAGAATTAATTTGGAATCTGGAATATGGAATGACATTTCATTATTTTCTTCTGTTAAGTCTATTAGGTGGGAACGTTCATGATTTGCAACGTCAATTGTGTATTGCTATGTCATTTGGTTAAATTTGTTGATGATAATCAGTTAATTTGCAGTATGAAGGTGAATTGTACATTTTAGCTACCGACCAAGGTTATATTAATCAGCCGGACTTGGTGTGGGAAAAGCTAAATGAGGTGAGAAACTTTATGTTATTGATCTTTCTTGTTAATGCATGGAAGTTTAAGTTAGCAAGAAAACGTGAGGTGCTGGAGGGTATTTATATTTTTCAGCCTTACTGATGTTTTAACAATTGTGATTAAGAACCAATTTTAATCTTAAATATTCTTGCACAAATTTGTTTTAATAAGTTAGCTGGAACAAGTCTCCTTTTTTTGTCATTGGCCTTTTGTCCACTAGTTTTATACTCAGGCTCTAAATTAGAGTGGAGTCGAGCCAAATGAGGTTTTCCTCTATATCTGGTCTTGGTTTATAATGAGGTACTTTTAGCGAGGTCAACTATTTTGATACTTTTAGTAGGGGATTGGACTGCTTTCCTTCCCTATGAAGTGTGTTCAGTCCTAAGTTCTAAGAAGCTAGCTAACTATCTGACAAGGCAATTCTCATATCAAAGCCTCCGCTAGTTCGCAGGTTTTAGTTGTCACTCATGTCCTTTAACCTGAAAAGTTGGTTCAAATCCAGCTCGTATACGAAAGCGAGAATAGTTCGCGGCCCTGAAAGCAAAAAAATATCTCTGTGATCTTTCCCAAATCGAGTTTATGCTTCCAACTCTCTTAAATTTGTCAAAGGCCTGATGCCCATGTTAGACCCCTGAACTTGGTTGAGATTCTTGACTCGCAGATTTATACTTTCAGATGATTACTTCCATGAAGTTTTTGTAGATTTTACAATTTATGAATACAGGTAAAAAATTGGCTTGTGTTGTCCATTTATGAAAGTTGGGACACAATTGTTAAAAGGTGCAAAAAGTGAGGCATTTAAATGTAATTTTTCTTATATGAAATTTGAGGTGCATGAATGTCAACGCATGTATATTTGACACCCTTTCACATGTCCACTTAGCACAGAGATCCAGCATTACATTGTGATGGCCAATTCTATTTATCCTATACGAACCTTCATGGGATTTATGTGCCCTTTCTGATTTTGCTTTCATATTTTTGACAGAAATCATAATGTCCGCATCTTGTTGTAGTGCATGGTATTTGGAACTGACATTGAAAAATTATGTCAAGCAGTTTAAGTTGTATATTGGTTTCCTGCTTTACACCATATATTTGATTTTTATATTCAGGTTAATGGTGATACTGTTTATATGACTGGCAACTTTAAGAAATTCAAGATGGATGACCCTTCCAACAGCACATGGGATGAACCGAATGCTCTGTCCAATACTGCAGTATGTATTTTTTTCATTCATGTTCTAGAGCTTTTGGTATTTTAGCACAACTTAAATTGCATCTCTTCTTTGCAGGACTATCTAGCTAGTATTGATGGTTCCCAACCAAATTCAAGTTTCAAGTAATTCTCCTGCTTCTAATATAGTGCAGTTATGATTTATTTTCCCATGACCATGGCATTCGTTATATAACAATGTTTTCAAGTGACCTACTTTTTTATTTCATTTAATACAATAACATTTCGATCAACCTTTACCACATTTTTCGAAGTCTCCCGATAAAATGTACTTTGTTTTTTTCTTAGAGAGTAAAAATTTTAAATACTGCTAGGTACTCGGTGGACATCTATCAGTTTGATTTTTATTCTCTCATCCATTAGATAGGTTCAACTTGATTTTGGCCTGCGCTTCCACATTATATTTCGTGGGCATCTAATACTTTTTAGTAATATCATCTCATTATTTGTTCACATTTGATTTCTAACCTTCAACGAGCTCATTGGGTTTACATGCAATCCTTTTGTGGCAGTTCCGATTTGCAACTGGCGATGGCTCTCCAACAACAGGAATTTGATCAGCAGCAGCGAGAACAGCCACGCCAGCATAATTCACAGCAGCCAGCCATTAGTAGTAGTTCAGGGCTGGTCGTTGGTCCCCAGGTTCGTTAAACAACAGCAGTGAACTGTGGCTGTCAATTTTGTTTCATGTCCACACAATAAGCATCTGCCCTTGAATGTACACGCACACAAACACTTTCGAGAATTGTTGTCTGAGTCCAGGCAATTTTGATGGTGCCTGAATTTACATTGAGTAGTGTTTTATACTTGAAATCGCAGGTTCCGCAGACTAGGGGGAAGTACAGTAGCTCCACTAAGCAGGAATCGAAATCGAAGGAGAAATGCGTTGTGATGTGAATGATGTAGATTTTCTGGTTTAATTGCAATCCTTTTCCTACCTGACTTCCACTTTTGTAGAACTTATTAGTCTTCTTTTCTTGTAAATAAAAACCACATTCTTTTAGGGGATTGTGTAAATCCTTAAGCAACTGTCAATTTCTCTCATTTTTAGAATGCAAAAGTAATTTTTTTATGGGTCCCTTTGTATTTGCCTTCTGCCGAAATTTGTTTAGGTCAAGTGCTCACTCTATTGTGATGAGATGAGCTAGTTTTCCACATGCTTCTTGTGCTACAATCCTCTCCTGTTTCCGACATGGGCGACAAAATCATCGGAATATTCACAGGGGTTCGAGGAAATCTAAAAATGTATTGTTGCTGTTGTTGCCCCCTTCTTAGCAGAAGTTGTTTTCTTCCTTGTGTTTTATGTATTTTTCAAGGAAGCATATTCCCACACAACATAGTTTTGGTAAAAATTAGATAAATGCTGGTGAGATAAAATACAAAGCATGTAGTGTGTAGTAATTTCCCTTAGCTTCAAATTCTTTCCGCTTTTGTAAATTCTTGATTGATTGTTCAAATCACTTACTTTTTTAGGCTAGTTCGTTCGTTTTCACCAAAAAAAATGTTCTCATTGATCGTACGAGGAATTTTCTTCCTTTTCTCCACTTATCACACACACAAAAAAAAAACTCTCATATTCTCCGGTAACCTTGGACCTTGGTTCCAAAGATTCTTGACCTAATTGAATATAATTTTCTTTTTCTTTATTTTTGAGTAGGGAAAAAAAAGATGGCAATAAAAAACTAAACTTGGGACCTCAACCTACCCTCCCCTCTAATTATTTTATTTTTGTACACGAGAATACGAGGCGTCTTGAAGTACTAAAATAATTTATCAAAAAAAGGAAGTGCTATAGATTTGAATCATATTTATTATGATATTAAATTATTACCTTTTCTTGACTAATGGATCTGAATTTTAAATTCACCCAGTCAATTTTAACTCGTCAAATAATCAAATACAAATTTACTGCACATGGGCATGCATATTGGTTGCACTTAATATAACGATTGATTCTGATATTCTAAAATTAAAAGCAAGAAAAAAAGTGTTCAACAATGGTTGTAGCAGCAAACGGTCGCAGATCCGATCTGAGATTGAAGCAAATGACTACCACCAATCCATATGTTTCCACTCCACAAAGCCTTTCGCTGTGAATTGACAACAACACCCACCGCTTCATTCCTCGACTTATTCTTCTACATTTATTTTCCACTTCAGGTCGTTTTCTTTTTTTCTCATTTTCTGAATTTATCTTGTTTAATTAATTCTATTCTATTCTATTAGAATTTTACAAGTAATTAATTCATAGAATCATAGTCCTTCAGCTAAGGCTGTTTTTTTTACCTCAAAGTTTTGCTTGCTTAGTTCAATTTTATCACCTTGTTATAAGGGAGTCAAACATGTTTGACCATTTGAGTACGTAATACAATTATAATATTATCGTATAAATTCTCATAATACTATTCACCATAATAAAAGTCTAATATACAATTCTTCCATGTGCATACTAAATTTTATGTTTTCCAAAAATACACCTCTAAAGTTGAGGATTATAAAATAGAGATTGTTAGTGTGTGATTTGACTTGATAAAAGTCATGGTTGTAGTTTGATAAATGAGATATTAGACGAATCACACTCTTCATTTGATAAAAATTCACCTTAATTTAGTAAAGATAGATATAAGAATTTGAAAAATACGATGTTCCGTGTAAAAAAATCTTATAAATATTTTTGACAATCTCACTTGAAGTTTTATTCAAATGTGCACTAGATATGCGTATATAATGCATTAGATGTTTACTTTGTAAATTCTTAAAATTCTATTCATTTTCCTAAATTCTAATCTATCTCCTTCAATCTTTAACTTGTTTATTATTGGTGATTCTTTAAAGGATGATTTCACCAATAATCAAGTGCCTTGAACCGAAAAAGAGAAATAACATTAAGGCATCTTTAAAAATAAAATTCATGATTACAAGGAATTTTTTTAGTTGGGGGAATTTGTTCATATTGAAGAGTTAACACATTGTGATGTATTAATGATGCAGTAATTTGAATAAAATTTGTCTATTGATTGAGACAAGGTTAGTCCCGTAATTTCCCAGGTAACTTGGGTGGTGAAAGGGTGTGGCGATAGCCAAAAACGAAACTTTGCATATAAAAATCCTTCATCAGATTCATACAAACAACGCATTAATCACTCCCACCACCTCCTTCTCATTCCTATTTTTACACACACAATCACCCTCCGCAATGGGCGCCACCACCAACGGTTCAGCTCAATCCCTGAAATTCCTGATCTACGGCCGCACCGGCTGGATTGGCGGTTT